>JAJOOS010014161.1:0-37969 GCA_029582725.1 Solanum chiquidenum
CTGCAATAAATAAAACATGACTAGTAAGGTATAAATGCATTCAAATTTACCGAATAAATGACAATTAACTCAATTTTGCTAACTAGATGTCGTAAATGACAGAGCTTATCTTAAGCATTTTGGACTTTCAAACGATCTCGAACATATTTCGTAATAACTATCTTTTACGGTACGCGACAATAAATATCACGCCGACATCGCCGTATAAAACTGATTTGATTACGTACGCTTATAAAAAGTTATATCGTAACATTTTCGATTCTGCAATAAATAAAATATGACTAGTAAGGTATAAATGCATTCAAATTTACCGAATAAATGACAATTAACTCAATTTTGCTAACTAGATGTCGTAAATGACAGAGCTTATCTTAAGCATTTTGGACTTTCAAACGATCTCGAACATAATTCGTAATAACTATCTTTTACGGTACGCGACAATAAAGTACATATCACACAGACATCACCGTATAAAACTGATTTGATTACGTACACTTATAAAAAGTTACGCGATAATGATTTTGATTTTGCAATGAATATAACATATAACTTGTAAAATATAATCGCCTTCAAAATAACTAAGTAAATAACAAATAACAAATAACACAATTACGATAACTAAATATTGCAAATGATACAATTTTTATCTTGAACCGTTTAGACTATAAAACAATCTCGAACATAATTCAGAAGACATACTGTTTATATTTTATATGAAATATAATTAGAGGTCCTAAATAAAATGCAATATAATTACTTGAAAGTTCACAAAAAAATAAAAATTAATTCTTTTATTCTAAATAGTGGATGTTTCACAAAATTAAAAAGATATTTCATTCCTTTTTTCAAATTTGCTATTGAAACATTTCTAATCCCTCATGAAATATTACCATTTTAAGCTAAAACATCAATTATGTTAGACAGGGAGGAGTAACAGGTAAAATTAAAAAGGTAAAGAAACTTATACATTAAGTATATTATTAAAAGATATTTATGAGATCAAAAGCTCAAGTATCTTGAAAATTGAAAAGAAAAAAAGGATCTTACAATTCTTTAAAGTTTTCTTGAAATTCTCTCTATTTCTATCAACACTTTATATAAAATACTCCTCATATTCACTTTTACTTTATTGCTTTTAACATATATATATAAAAAAATTATCAAAATTATTTCTAATATATTGATTATTTATTTTTTCAAATTATCTTACATAACTTAATGCTAAATATAAAATAAAACTAATAATATAATACTCATCATATTCACTTTTACTTTCTTGTTTTTAACATATAAAAAAACAAATTATCAAAATTATCTCTAACATGTTAATTATTTATTTTTTCAAATTATCTTTCATAACTTAATGCTAAATATAAAATAAAACTAATAATACAATACTCCTCATATTCACTTTTACTTTCTTGTTTTTAAACATATAAAAAACAAATTATCAAAGTTATTTCTAATATTAATTATTTATTTTTTCAAATTATCTTACAAAACCTAATGCCAAATATAAAATAAAAATAATAAAAATAATAAAATAGTCATATTAATATATTTTTTAAAGTTCAAATACGACAAGTACTCCTTTATTCTTAATCAGGGACCTCGAGTTTCCGTCTCCCTGAATACCATTACTTTTGTTAGAGTGTGTTTTACCCTTTAATGTAGGACTTTTCAACGTGAATTAAGCTCCAATATGAATATCGATATCGGTTTAAGTACACGTGTCAGCTAGAGAACTAAAAAGAAAAAAATACAGGGAAACCGGAAACAGACGGTAAAAATTGAGTTGTCGGCGGCGGTTGGATAAATCGCCGCATAAAATGGATTTGTTTTTTTTTTTGTTTTTTTTTTATATATTAAGTGACGTTGGCGGCGGCTCATGGCTTGGGTGGGGGCCATAATATTTGATCGGCTAAGTCGGCGGAGCCAAGTAAAAAGAAGCCACGTAAAGTACACGTGTTTGCTTAAGAAGAATTCATACTATTGTAGTAATACTTTTAATCTCCACTTGCTACCAATCAACAAATATGGGGGATGGGGGATGCCTAATTAACTTCTTTTGTATTTTTATTACTTAAAACATCATGTTTGGTATGGAGGATTTATTTATTTTTCCGTTTATAATGAATGATTTAGTTTGATTTGACGTAGAGTTTAAGAAATAAAGGTGATTTTAAAAAAAATATACTACGTACAGAATTAAAGTTAAAGTATTACCCGAAAAGAAAAAAGGATCATTCCTTTTTAAAAAGAAAAGTTGGTTATTTTTTTAAAATGAAGGGAGCTAGTAATTTATTTATGTATTTGTTTTTTTTTTATATTTAATACCACATGTTATTTACTATATTTAAGCGATTGCATTTTGTTGTTGATATTACAATATCTTGTATATATTTTTGTTAGAAGAATTACCACAGAGAAATTAAAGCTTTGAGGAAGGAAAGATCATGATTTTTTAAGAGTTATTGTTTATATATTCTTTAAGGGATATCAAATAATTCTCTATCAACATATAACAAAGCCTGAAACATATATGCAATTGAATATTCTACTGATGAGAATGCTTTCATATTTATAAAATTTAATAAGGAGACTTTTCATGAAGAGTCGCTCATTTTTTGAACAAACAAAATTTTTTGTTACTTCCTTTTTGAATAGACAATTTTTTTGTTTTAATTTAAAATTTAAATGTTAAGTCCAAATTTTAAATAAACAATTTGTTCAAAATAAATACTTAATTTTAATTTAAAATTTGATCTAAATTATTTAAATATATAAACGTAGACTTACTCAATTGAATAGACTAAAATGACTTCTCTCATCAATGTGAAAACTTTCCCATAATGTTATAACTATATATCCTAAATTGTTCCGCATTGTATTGCTATTAAAGTGTTATATTTCTCTTCATTTATCATTTTTTCGTTTTATTTCTACTTTACTAGTTGAGCTAATAATCTTTCGAAATTAATTTGTCTATATTCAAGAGGTAGCATGATAAGATCAACGTACATTCTACCCTTCAGACTCTATTTTATAGGATTTCATTAAATATGTTATTATTTATTTAATAAACAAATCAAAATATTATATGAAAACTAGCAAAATATAATAATGATTATGAGATGAGATTGATAGTGGAGTTCGGAGGACGTTGAGTAGGTGGAGAGGAGACAATTATACGCTTGAATAACATTTTTATCCTTCGTAACAAACATAATTTTTAAAATTATTTTAACTAAATCACATGGAATCAAGTAGCTCTATTTAAGAGTTATGTCCTGTTCCATTCGAACGTATTTAATATAGTTTTTTTTTCCCACAAGTTAATAGAGTTTGACTGAAGGCTTTACTTAGTTGTATTTTTCCTTACATTATTTTGGAAGCCTCATTACTATTTGTGTCTATGTTAGGTGGGGGGAGATTTAGGTAATAATTTTAAGGTTATAAAGGGTGTGTTTGATACGAAGAAAAATGAGTGCTTTTCTTTTTATTTACTTGTGTAATTAGTACGTAGGTATATGCAGTGGCGAACCCAGGATTTTCGTTCAGGGGGTTCGAAAAATAAAAGTACAAACGTGTAAATAAACCAACAAAATAAAATTTCAAGGAAGTAGTAGTATATAGTTTATAGGTACAATTTTTAGGAATGGGAGTATGGGACCCTTGAATTTTTTGGGTTTAACACCACATTTTAGCACGTTTTATTTTTAAAAAAAAACTAAAAAAGACATGAAAATCGGAACTGGAACTAAAAAAAAAAAAAAAAACTGAAAGTAAAAAACTAAACGCTAACCCAGCGATTTGATCCCTGGACGTCAGGCTTAATTTTGAAGGGAGTTGCCGCTGGGCTATCTCCTTCACCTTGTCATTGAGGGGGTTCAAAATATATATATCCACATAAATCCAGAAAATTCACCTTATATATACAGTGTAATTTTTTATCGAGGGGATTCGGGTGAACCCCCTGGACAACACGTGGGTCCGCCCCTGGGTATATGGAGTAGTAGTATGGATGAAGTTAGGTGGGAGTTCGTAGGCAGAGGCGTATTTAGGATTTCGGGATGATGGGTGCATTATTACAAAAAGGTTGAGAAATAAATTTAATCGGTTGGACATTTAGGTTCTTATTACTGAAAACCATTAAAATTAATATTATAGGTCCAAAACTAATTAAAATGTCAAAAGTGTTGCCAATAACCATTTAGAGAGGTGTTATCTAATTTTACAAAGAAAAATAAAACAAGATGAATATAAAATTCAAATTTTTAACCTCACGTAGAGAGGTGCACCCAGTCATCATCGCATTATATGATATATGATACTCCGAATATGAGTTCACACACCTATATTTCAATATTTTTCAAAAATATAACACTACTATATATGATCTCGGGAGGGGAGCATGGGTTCACGTGAACCCGGTGACCCCTCCTTGGATACGCCTCTGTTCGTAGGTTTGGATGAATCTAATAAATTTTTCGTAGATTGTGTATTACTAGAAAATTAAATGAACATATATATGTATATTAATTTGTGAACCCCTAACAAAATTGATTAATGACTCAATGATAAGAAAGGGATCGTGAAACTGATTTCCATGCTAGAGTTGTAGGTTCGAGCAAGTATAATTTATGTAAATATTATGAAAAGGAGGAGATAAGATATATGCAAGGGCGAATTTGTAGCCTTAATTAAAAGGCACATGAACCTATGCATGCATGGTATCTTCGTAAAATTAGGTATTTTATGTACATATATTTTTAAAAGGATTTAATATTAGTTGTTGGCGTCTCTGCTTTAAAAATGTTTAATGATTTAGTTATTTACACAGAGAAACAATCACAAAACCTGATGAATCGATCGAATATATAAAATAATTTAAAGAAATATCTTTTTAATATGGAGTTATACATTGAAAAAAACATATTGGTTTATTATAGATAAATAGTTTTATTAATATGGATTGTGACCGGGAGAATGAAAAAAAATCATGTTGGGAGAATTGTCTTCGCAAATATAAGATTATGCAATGTGCAAATTCAGATTCAGTTAAACTTTAATGTAAACATAGGACATCGGGAGGAAAACCAAAATAACAACAGCATTTTTCTTGAAAACAATGGTGGAAAAAAAGGAGCAAAATAGTGGAATGAAGAAACCATTTCTTTCTCTTTTTATTTTCTTCTAATTTCTTTCTGAAAAAAAAGTATATTTTTTCTCACTTAAAGTGTGTATAATCTCTTTAATAAGTTCAGATCAATGAAAGTCTTTGTGAGACCACCAAAAATATTATCTCTTATGAAAGATATTCCTTCCGTTTCAAATTGAATGACTTGATTTAACTTTGTACATAATTTAAGAAAATAAAAAAGATATTTAAATCTAGTGGTGTAAAGTTAAAGATCTATCAAATGTACCAGTGCTTTAATCTCGTGGTCTTAAATATGTTAGGTGTAAATTTGAAATTAAAAAGTTACACAAAAAAAAAGGGTCATTCTATTTGCAACGTACTAAAAAGAAAAATAGATCAAACAAATTAAAACGAAGAAAATACTACCAAAATAGTTTTGCTGGAAAAGTGTCAATGGTCTGATTGTGACATTATTGTCTCCACCATTTTTTGTTTTTATATTTTAAGTTATATGCCTCGACAATGCAATTTTTTTTAATATGATCAATATAAATTAGAAACATGTGTATTGAAAGGAGTGATTAAACACCCTTTATAATTGAATATTCCTTTCGTATCAAATAATAAACAGATAAAAATGAACGAAGAAAGTATCTGCATTCTCATTTTCAATGTACTATACATGAGGTTTCACATTTGGTGTGTGTGTTTATATATATAAACACACACCACGAAAATAATGTCAAGAAGGTTTCTCAGTGTCATTTTTATTTGACTATTTTTACTTGTTTTCCCATTCTTCTAGTGGTGTTATTTTAATCATTTTAATGTAGTATAGTAGTACTGCATTGTCATGGGGGGGGGGGGGTTACAAGGAGACCAAGTCCATGCAAAGCATGTTTCAATTCAACTCCAATCATCTTCGATCCGTGACGGAGTTGAGATTTTTATTAGAGATTCAAAATATAAAAAAGTAAACAAATAAAGAAGTAAAAAAAGTTCAATATCTACTTAATATACATAAAAAATAATTTTAACCAATCGAAAGGGAATCGGATGAACCCCTCCCACTTGGCTCTGCCCCTATAGACAAACACGATTCAGAATAACTTTGAGTACCTTTATATGCTTCCGTCAGTTTATTTTATGCGATACTATTTTTTTATTAATCTATCCATATATATATATATATATTAACTTTAATTTTATATTGCTGACCTCAACTACCACAGATGGGACCTAAGAATGAACTGAATTTAATATTTTTTTTTCATGATTGACAAATTCATGTCAATTTGAAAATAATAGCATCATCCTTACTAGAAAATCAAACACATTGAAACAATGGCAATTTGTTGGAAATTTCCAAGAGAAACAATAATAAGGGCAATGTTGTTTATTGAGAAAAAAAAAAGCATCAATAGATAGTTCATCTATCTCTTAAAAAGACTCTTTCAACTATTTATCCCCTACCCCACTTTTTGCTTAGCAATATCAATTTTTTTTAGAAAGTCGAGAATTAAGGTAGAAAGAATTGAATGCTTTCTCTCTTTTATGCGAAAGGAGTTTGATGCTATAATTTAGAACACTTTATTTGGTTCCCTTATTAGTCTCACTAATGTGGTTGTTTCTTTTACTTTGATTATCTTTATTGTTTTGTTGTAAATATTTTTCTCCTCCTCAATTTTCTCATCATAGCTTTTTACTCTCATACTTTTCACTCTTATTTTGAAAACATTTTCCTTGAGCCGAGAGTATTGTCGAAAACAACCTCTCTATTATACCCAACCTAAGATAAAGATAAAATTTATGTATATCCCACCCTCTCTAGCCCCCACTGAATATATAATTATTGTTCTTACCTTTATAAGGACTCGAGGTATAACACTTAATATTTATTGTAGATCGTCCCATTTCACCAACCTCTAGAAAACTCGGAGTACAGGCCTAGATCGATTGTACACACCAACTTTTAAAATTAGCATGCAGACCAATAAGAGCTTCATATATTTGCGCAGGCTTGATGTATCCTACTCCCATCTTTTTTATGGGTAGAGTACGGATTGAGAGAAAACTGTCTTTCAAGAAAAATAATTTTTTTACTCTTTTTGTATGTTTGTTTGATAGATAAACAAAAGATATTATCTTAAAAGTCTGTATATAATTTAGACAAATATTACAAAAGATAAGAGTGAGGGCTATGAGTTGAGGGTGAAGATGAAATGTGTTAAAGGCGGAAAGAACACAATCAGTAACGGAACTTGTTAAACTTCCCTACTTCCACTGGGGAAGTCATTTTTCTCATTTTTAAGGAAGTTGTTCTCCTAAAGAAAATATTTTAAAAAAAAATTGACCAACCGAACATGAAAAAAATAAAAAACATGTTCCGGAAAATGTTTTCTTTCCTACCCCACGGCCCACACACGCCCTCAATGAAAATTTCTCATTAGCATCATCACAGACAAATGGATAATTATGAGTTCCATATAACTCAAATGATTTGTTGTTTAACTTGAACTTTATCACTTTTCATTCAGATATAAGGAATTATGAAAACTAGTAATTTCAATCTAAAGATAGCTCACGAAAAGATTTCTGCATGAATAAAAGTTATTCCAAAAGAAGGATAAATGGTGATGTAGTCCTACTCTATGATGGCAAAGAATACCAAAAAAGTTTAGCTCCAAAATTCAAACAGAAAATGGAGAAGATTTCTGGGGTTCTTAATGTTACATTGTCCATCGATATCCGTTGAACTATGAAGACATGCACTGCATAACACAATCATCCATCTACAATCCAAGAACAGAAAACACTTACGGGAAGGCAACAGAGATAAACAAACTACTCGTAAAACAACAGAAGTTGGCATAAAACGGGAGAAGCAGAAGGCATCAATATGATTTTAAACACTACGTTCAACGAAGTTTTATTGAAGTTCATAGATTGATTGTTACAAAATCTTGAAGCCGAAAAGGAAGCCAATGAGCATGTAATCACAGCCCTAAACAAGGAAAAGCCAGTCGTCAAAACTACTATATGAAAAAAAAATGTTTTAAAATAACCCGAAATATCATGCAATAAGGTTCTTAGAGATCATTCTTGACTTAAATACTAAGGTTGTCATGCAGTTTAGCATAGAAGTAGTTCCTAGCATACTGCCAGAGATATCAATAGTTGATGCATCAGAAGAATTCAACAAGCTACAAAAGAATCTAAATTCACGGAAAGGGAAAAAATCCCAGTTTCACAAATGGGAAGTGTAGAACGGAAATCAAATGACAGTCATAGAAGAAACCAAATATTTCTTCGTCAGAGCTCATACAGACATTCTCTTAGACTGCATGGACATAATACTTCGGTTGAACCCTCCGACATCATAAATCATCATTGCAATCTGATTGAATACCAAGTATTAGAATAACCCTAAACATTATTAAATTAGAAGAACTATATTGAGAAAGAAAATATTATGTGCTAAGCAGATTCAGTCCCTCAGATAATCTGATTAAGTTATCTCAAGGCCTATTTAAGTTTTTAACTGCTAGGCAATCAATGACAGCCACATCACAAACTGATCAATCTAATTATCGGACAATTAGGTGCAAATCACCTCAAACACATCATTAAAAAATTCAGCACTTTTCAAGGATGTAAAGCTATTTTGGTTAAGCACTACTGTGTTCAATATTAAATGAAACTGCAAGTCATAAATCTTCCTATTTCAGCAGATTGAAATTTACGTAATGAAGACAGACTCCGAATATCAGCAAAAGTTGAAATCTAATCAGTTCAATGTCATTAATCACAAATTCAAGTTTGATCTACTAAGAGATTTATCTGGTTACAAGAAACTAAAGTGTAACAATTCAGTAGCTTATGAGTACTAGAAGAACACTGGGAATAAATACAAGTTAAACCTACCAATTTCTTTTTCCTTTTCAATACCTTACTTCAGATTTTGTTTGCATATTTTGATCTGCTCCTAGTAGTATAATGTAGAAATCCGATTTTTTAACCTGTAACTTGCAAAACCTAAGATCGTACTTAAAATATCAAATATTTAGCCTAGGAAACATATATTTTTCATCATGTTTCATTCTTTTGTTAAATTACTCTTCATCATGTTTCATTCTTGAGGCTAGTTTAAGACTAATCTATGATATTTCAAAACATGAATGCTTCTAATTGTCCATAGGCTCCCATGACACACTGTTAGGGTATACAGTCTCAGAATTTTTCAGTAGCAACTTGGCATTAGCAAACAAAACAATACAACAAGACATTAGATACTTTCAAGAACAACATAGTACCAAGTAACTGTCTGGTAGATTACTAAATAACTTGATTTTTTTTACACCATACAAAGACAATAGATTAAGCACTAGTATGAAAATGCTTTCACGACATTCAAATTTATCCTTGAAAAGAGCTTCGCCATTGGTAATAAACTACAAAGAATCAAAAGTTCAGAAAAAGGAGAAACATCCATGTTCTCATTCACTATCTACTTCTCATGTTCTTACATCGCATGGATATTTCACTTTGCTTGTACTCTCTGACATTCATCATGCATCATCATTGCAATCTGATTAAATGCCAAGTATTAGAATTATGCTTACATCTTCACAACTACAACTGGAAACGCAACATATGTATGCTAAAAAGTTTTAGGTCCCACCATCAATCTAACTAATTTTTTTTGAGGCCTGTCAATGGAATTAAATCATAAACAATGAAATACAGTAGCATGATTCACAAAATCTGATGTATTTCAATCAAATACCAACTGACACAACAAATAACATCAAATGCTCATTTCAAGTGTCAGCTTCATGACATAATTCAATGATGTTCAGAGGAGAATAATTTTAATTCCTTAGGAAATTGAAGTCAATTGATTAATAGTTTCCATTGGAGTTAATATACTAGAATCTTGACCACTATAAAGTATTCTCTGTAGATAGGAAGGACAAAAAAGAATAAATGGAATAAATGGAGACAATCCTACAATACGACCGTCAACAACATACCCAGTGTAATCCCAAAAGCCACAAGTGGGGTCTGGGAGGGTGGAGCGTATTCAGACCTTACCTCTACCATTTCTGATAGACCCTCGGATCAAGTAAAGCATATCAAAGCAGGTTTGAAAAGATGTACATGTACTCCTAAGAAAATCATGAATCAGAGAACATTGTCACCTTACTCGAGTTTGAAGCATGTCTTATCAGCATTATTCATACGATTTGGAAGTTGAAGGGATATCACTATAATACTCAATATCACATCAACAAGTTTAGCTATGTATGTAAACACTCATGTGATAGTTAAGCCGTACATTTGACAATGGAGACTAGCAAAAGAGAGGTGGTAATAAACAATTGATCCTTTCCACATATGCTAACACTTCTTCCCTTGCCAAAAGCAATACAAAATATTCGAATATCAATTATTTAGTTAGTTACATCATAGGGGGAAGGTTCGTCATCAGACCTAAGAAAGAGAACTGTTATCAGTTACTTAAATTGACAGACTAAAGATATTTGTATAACTTGAACTCCATTTCATGATCTTCATCTAGTCTCCTCTTATCCTACAATATTCAAGAATTACTTTTTATACAGATAGAAGAAAATAGGTTATGGCTGGAGCATAAAAACTTGCAACATAATTGATTCCTAGAGAACTGTGTTCATTAACACAATAATTTAATCAATTCTACTGTCAACACTCAACACAATCTATGTTACTACTATATTTTTCATTCCTCAACCTTGTTCTCCTTCAAATACTTACTTTTTCCTTTTCCAGGAGTTCACGCTGAGGTCAACAACCTGAAGTTCAACGTAATGCTGCAACTGACTTCACCCCTCCCACATGATCAGAGCTTGATAATGAAAATTTACCTACAACTATTGGGTGATCTGCCAATGGTACACTGGAAATGCCTTATGTTTGGCAATCAAGCTATACTTAAAACTTGTTTCACTATGTGCCTATGCTTGCAGCAAAGATTGTTAACTACTGATAGACTCATTCGATGGGGATTTGAGGCTAATCCAACTTGTGTCATATACCTACAAGGACCTGAATCTCATGAACACTTGTTTGTTCACTGTCCAGTTGCTCAATCTCTAAGGTCCAGAGTACTAAGGTGGATCAACAGACTAGATTGTCTTGCTACAAACCAGGATGACTTTATGTTGAGGAATATCAGGCCGGCTAAAGGTAAATCTCCTCCATCTCAACTCTTCAAAATGGTGCTTGCTGAATGTACTTATGCCCTATGGATTTGAGAACAAGACAAAAATGGTGGTCAGTATGGCCAAGGATCCGGCATATATGTGCACTGTTCGCGCCCCAACTGGATTACAATCCTTAGTACATAGCTTGCAGTTTTGACTTGCACTGTGCCTGATCTTGTGAAGTCTGTTTAGTACTTATTACCTTAGAAAGCTGTATTGACTTTGCTGAATTTGTAATGACTGTTACTCGTGATTAATAAAGTTGTTAATTACCAAAAACAAAATGAAGTTCAAAGGTCATACTAACTACGATTAATGACTATCTCAACTCTCAAGCAATCAACTTAATGCAATTACCAGTTGATTTAAAGGCCAAAATATCAGAACTAATGAAGATCCAATACGAGAAAACATAATCTCATTCATTAATGACCAAACAAAACCATACAGCTCGAACAACTCGATACATATATACAAGTGATTGATCCACGACTCACGCATAAAATTCACAATCAACAAATCAATACATCAATGGATCCACATATAGAAAGTTCAACATTCAATAATTATACCTTCAAGAGTCCAACCATAGCTCCGAGGAGTAGCAGATAACATTGAAGTGAGTAATGCTGAGGCAGTCGCAGTATGAAATGGAAACATCGATTCCACTCTAACACAACTCATTTCTACCGGCGACCTTCAAAAGTATAAATATCAATTCTATCAATCATAAAAATTCATACAATAAACTAAATTTTTTACCGAGAATAATTTTTTTTGTCAGTGAGACCTGAAATTGCGAGCGGTGACTGGTTTTTGAGTAGGTATGCGGAATGGAGAGGTCTTTGGCTTGGCGCCGGAGGCAATTCTGGTGGTTGCTGCTGATCGGCCGGAGGTGGCGGCGGAGCGGAGGAAGGACCTGGCGGCGAAAGTGGCCATAATTGTAAAAGGGAAAAGGGCTTTGTTGGGGTTTTAGGTTCAGAAATAGGGGGTAGGTTCCTATCTTTTCGTTTTTCCTTTTTTTTTTACAAATAATAATAATAATAATAAAAAATTAATTATAATTACATCAAATAACCCTATATTCGGTTCGGTTCAGTTTTCAACTTTTAAATACATTAAACCAATAACCAAATCAATAAGATATTTTTTATTAGTTTTCAGTTTATCGATTTTGATTCTTAATGGTTTGGTTTTTGCTTTAACCAATAAGAAAATACTTATAAACAAATATATAACTTCTCTAATAAATTTGACGCGTCAACACAATAATGTAACTTTACAAATGCTTATAAAATAGAAACAATAATAACAAACA
The DNA here is from genome assembly GCA_029582725.1 of Solanum chiquidenum. Classification (NCBI taxonomy): domain Eukaryota; kingdom Viridiplantae; phylum Streptophyta; class Magnoliopsida; order Solanales; family Solanaceae; genus Solanum; species Solanum chiquidenum. Next base: position 12,707 of record JAJOOS010014161.1, read on the forward strand.
TGAAAAGAACTATGCAAGTATAACACGAAGAGGAATATGGTTCTTACTTTAGATTTTGACGTTTTGTATGAAGTTGTGAACTCAAAATCACTATGAATTGTGAATTGAAGACTAAAAAACAAAGACAATAACAAGTAATGTATTGAGATTAATATATAGTAATATTTATGTACAAGTAAAAGTAGTAAATTACTCGTCTTAATGAGTTATCGGTTCACTCAATAACACAATATTAAAAATCAATACTGAATCGATAATCCGATTTTTTATTTATAAAACCATTAAATAAATGTTAACCCAATAACCTAATAACAATAAATCAATAACACTTTTTTCAATTTCATTTATCGATCGATTCGGTTTTTGCACACCCCTACTATAATATATGACACAATTTTGAATATATTTTTGTATTTTAAATATTTACTCCTCTTACACTGTAAAATTTTATATTTAAACTGAGATATATATGTAATTAAGATCTTATTTATATGTAAGGTCATCATCAAATTATTCAAATCTCAATTATTAAGTTTATTCGTACACAAAGATGTTATTTGTTTGTAATTATTTAAATCACAACTACAATTGTTTTTGTTTTGTACAAAAAGAGCATCTCCTTTTCTTTGTTTTAAAAATGTCTTTTTAACTTTCAATTTTACATATAATATATTTAAAGACACTAAATTAAATGTTATTTTGGTACAAACAAAATGAAGAAGAATGACCAGACGAAATTGTTTTAAAAAATTACCATTCAAGCGCCTGTAGCTCAGTGGATAGAGCGTCTGTTTCCTAAGCAGAAAGTCGTAGGTTCGACCCCTACCTGGCGCGTTTATTTTTATAATGTTTTAGTTTTTAATATATTTGACCTATTTATATTTGTAAATAACAATAATATTATATAGTGACTTTTTTAATGATCCATCCTTTATGACATTCGGTGGATTCAAGATTTATATTCTATAGGTTTAATATTCAAGGTAGAAAAATATGTGGTTTATTACTTATTTTCGGTAGCATTGGATGTTATCGGGGTGACCAAGTGGGAGTAAGGTAAAGATAAGGTGTGTCGAAGGCTGGTAAATGACATATTCAATGTGGAATGTCACTTAACTAATTTTCTCTGGTTAGAATAGAGAAGTCATTTTCCTAATTCTTAAACAAGTTAAATTTCTAGATAAAATGTTCTTCAAACTTTTGACCAATCATATGAGCAAATCGAAAAGTATTCTTCTCCATATTGATACACCCTTAATATTCAACTTATTAAAATTTTAAAATTATAAATTTGATATTAAAATTTTACATATAAAATTTATATTCAATATTAGCAATATTGAATTAAAATAAATCCGATTCTATAAGATTGCATCCGTCCCAGACAACATTCTAGCTCTGCCCCTGGATTTGAAAAAAAAAAACATAAATGGCCAAAGTTATTTATTGTCACAAAAAAGAAATACAGGCCATAATGTAAAGTTATGTACTATGGCCTTTATAGACAAATGATTATAATGTTTCATGACATACATAAACAACAGACAAAAACAATCCTAGCTACTAACTTAATTATTTAAATTCTCTTTTTTAATAAAATAGTGAATTTGATCAGTTAATAATCAAACAAGTTAAAACATTTATTTCGGGTGAGAAAAGAATAAATATGCTGCATTTGTTTGGATGAAAAAATTGAAACATAAATCATTGATTAATGTCCTTTATTTTAAGACATTAATTTACAAAATCCTACCCAATGTAATAATGAGGTTTGGAGCTATAACTAATTTTTTTCACGAGTTTAAGTTTTACGTACTTATATTTTTTTAATGATAATTAATAAAAAAATATTTATATGTAGTGCAAAGATATCATTTAATTATGGTAATTTGAAACGATTTCATGGAATATTGTCGCTTATACAAAATAAAATAAAAACTGTTAAATCGTTCACTTTCGACCTAGCTGAAGTTTTAAAATGCGTCACTAATTTTTTTCTTCTTCTATATACTCGATATTTGTTTTTGTATTTTGTAGATATAGAATTTATCTACGACGTTTCTTAAATGAAATTAATCTGACTAGGGAATTCAAAAACTAGTTGAAGATTCTTACTTTAAAACAGGCTGTTACATCTTGCATACTTTTAATTTGTTTGATTAACATAATCACAAACTAATCATTCAAAGAGTAATTTTATTGTAAAATGGAGTGGTTTTCTTCCTTTTGGTATAGAAAGAAGTGAAAGCTAGGAGAGATGGGGTTATACATACAATATAATATACATAAAAGAAGTATTTGTACCAAAAATTGTGATAATAGGCAGTTAAATATTCTTTCATTCTTAATCTGAAATCTGAGATTTGAGACAAAAAATAATTCAACGAATTTCTAAGGGTGAGCTCCAAAAAGACGGTTCTATTTTTATGCCTAAGTTAACAACCTTAATTAGTGGCCTAGCCTTTGACCCGCCTCAGAAAGTACTTTACTTTCGAAGTAAATTTCTCCAACATAAATCTGAATTAATCGAATCGATGTGAAGAAAAAAAGAAGAATAGAAGAATGTGGATTTCCTAAAAACAATATGACAAAAAGAAAAGAAGAAAAGAGAAGAGGGCAAAACCTTAAACTCACCTATAAGGAATTTTGGAAAAGATTGGAAATTGAAAAGAAATATGGCGTGGGGTTCAACCATGAGAGGACAATTATGAAAGGGATCTTTACTAGAAAAATAACAATAAAATAATCGATAAAATTCATTATTTATTATTTCTAACCGATATGCATGAATTATACATCAATGTTTGAGTCAAATCCAATTTTACCATTGAAAAGAGGAAAAAATGTTAATTACTAATCTTTTATCCTAATTCTCGTTGGCAAAAAATGAGGAACATAATGATAATATCTCATTTTTACCCCAACAATTTCTTGTTGGAAAATGAATATGTCGTGCATGGTAAAAAAAAGAACAATGAGTTAGAAGTTGAAGCTACCAAGATAACTTGAAAAACACACCATTGTATGAGGAAATATTTGCTGGTCTGCTTTTGAAAGATTTTTAAAATCATAAAAGTATCTTCGTATAATTTATAGGTCACAAATTTGAATTGTAAAAGTCAATATTAATACTTGCTCTATGATAAATTATTTGCATCACACCCATATTATCAACCTCTTTGGAATGTGGCATTTTCCTTAATCCTTACATAAATACGAAATATTTTATACACTAAATTGTTTTTTTTATTTTCTTCTATGAAAACGCCCTTGAAATAGAGGAAAAAGGCTTTCTATTAAAAACAAAGAAATATAAGTTCCACAAATAATATCTCACATTGACGTCTCTTACTCACCCTTCAACATATTCCGCCCTTACCCCTACTTCCAATTCTCATAGTGTTTATACACATATATTTTTTGTTTACTTAGCACCAAACATAAGAAATAAATACAAAAATCATTTATTTTTTAGGGGAACATTTTTCTTCATACCAAACACATATTTAATGAAATAATTTAAATAAGATATTTATTTTAAAACTTTTTTTTGTTACATAGAGATAAGGGAAGGAAAAAGAGTTTACAACATAGAAATCGAATCCATACCAACAAGATGAAAGTTCAAATAATCAAGTAAATAAGCTACTCTCTATGTTTCATATTAATCGATCATATTTCTTTTTACGTGCATATTAAGAAATCATAAAAAAGAAGAAGATAACTTTACTAATTCACCATTCAAAAAACTTCTTCATAAGGAGAATTTTAATTAATTCTTTCTTCCTTTAGTAAGTTGGACAACTTATAAGAGATAACTATTTATAATAATACGATAAACTAATATTAAACGGAAAGAAAGTTGGATAACTTATATGAGATAACTATTTATAATAAGATGATCAATTAATATTAGACGGAGGAAGTAATAAAATTCATATGAAAACACAATCATATTCTCGATGGAAAAAGTTTTTTCTCAAAAAACATGAACAACATATATATAATCAAAGATTTTTCAAAGTCTCTCTCGAAACTTACAACAATGGCTTAATCACTTTTTCCAGAAAAAAATCCACTAATCCATTCATCTCCTTCAACAATTTTCATCAGTATTCTCAACAATGCATCTTCAAATCTTGCTTATACTTCTATTACCTACATTGATTCTCTCAATAAACCAAGAATCCCTTTATTTACACACCATAAAGTTTGGATTTGATGACCCAAATGGTGTTTTTTCGAACTGGAATCTCCATGATAACTCTTCACCCTGTAACTGGTTTGGAGTAAAATGCGACTCTTTAACTCGTTCTGTTACATCTATTGACCTCTCCAACACCAATATCGCCGGCCCATTTCCGGCTTCTCTTCTTTGCCGGCTCAAGTATATCAAGTACATTTCATTCTACAATAACTCCATTAACTCGACACTTCCGGTGGAGGAGTTATCCGCTTGTAAATCTCTTGTCCATCTCGATTTAGCTCAAAATTTGTTAGTGGGTAGTCTTCCATCGAGTTTGGCTGAGCTTCACGAGCTGAAATACCTTGATTTGACCGGGAATAACTTTACCGGCGAAATCCCGGCGAGTTTTGGGGCTTTCCGGCGACTTGAAGTTCTGGGTTTGGTTGAAAATTTGTTAACTGGGACTATTCCGCCGGAGATTGGAGACATTTCGAGTTTCAAACAGCTGAATTTGTCGTACAACCCGTTTTCTCCGGGTCGGGTCCCGCTGGAGATTGGAAACCTCACGAATCTCGAGGTGCTATGGTTAACTGACTGTGGGTTAATCGGTGAGGTTCCGGGTACATTAAGGAGATTAAATAAGCTTGTTAACTTGGACCTTGCGTTAAACAACTTGTACGGTCCGATTCCGAGCTGGCTCACTGAGTTAACTAGTGTTGAGCAAATTGAGCTGTACAATAACTCGTTCTCCGGTGAGTTTCCGGTGAATGGGTGGTCGAATATGACCTCGTTGAGGCGGGTCGACGTGTCGATGAATCGGGTTACCGGGTCGATCCCGAGCGGGTTGTGTGAGTTGCCACTTGAGTCACTCAATCTTTATGAGAATCAATTGTATGGTGAGTTACCTGTAGCCATTGCAAATTCACCCAATTTATATGAATTAAAGCTCTTTGGTAATAGTTTAAATGGAACTTTACCTAAAGATCTTGGTAAATTTTCGCCGTTGGTATGGATTGATGTTTCAAACAATGAGTTTTCGGGTGAAATTCCGGTGAATTTGTGCGGAAATGGGGTTTTAGAGGAGGTTTTGATGATAGATAACTCGTTTTCCGGTGGAATTCCGGTGAGTTTAAGCCAATGTCGGAGCTTATTACGTGCGAGATTAGCTCATAATAAGTTCTCAGGCGAAGTCCCTGTGGAATTTTGGGGGCTGCCACGCCTTTCGCTGCTTGAGTTAACGGACAATTCATTTTCTGGTGGAATCGCGAAAACTATAGCTGGTGCATCGAATTTATCAGCTTTGATTTTGTCAAAGAATGAATTTTCAGGTAATATTCCTGAAGAGATTGGCTTTTTGGAAAGTCTGGTTGATTTTGTGGGAAATGATAACAAGTTTTCAGGGTCGTTACCGGTTAGTATAGTGAATCTTGAGCAATTGGGAAGAATGGATTTTCACAACAATGAATTAAGTGGTAAGTTTCCTAGTGGGGTTCATTCTTTGAAGAAATTGAATGAATTGAACTTAGCAAACAATGATCTTTCTGGAGAAATTCCCCGGGAAATCGGGAGCTTGTCTGTTTTGAACTATCTTGACCTATCAGGAAACAAGTTTTCGGGGGAAATTCCAGTTGCGTTGCAGAATTTGAAGCTCAATCAGCTGAATTTATCGAATAATGGTCTTTCGGGTGGTATTCCTCCTTCATATGCAAAGGGAATGTACAAGAATAGCTTTCTGGGGAATCCCGGTTTATGTGGAGATATTGGAGGTTTATGTGATGGAAAAGATGAAGGTAAAACTGCTGGTTATGTATGGTTACTGAGATTGCTTTTCGTACTTGCTGTTTTGGTGTTTGTAGTTGGGGTAGTTTCGTTCTATTGGAAGTATAGGAATTACAAGAAAGCAAAAAGGTTGGATAGATCGAAATGGACCTTGACATCGTTTCATAAGTTAGGTTTCAATGAGTATGAAGTACTGGAAGCTCTAGATGAAGACAACTTGATTGGTAGTGGTTCGTCCGGGAAGGTTTACAAGGTCGTTTTGAGTAATGGTGAGGCTGCTGCTGTGAAAAAACTTTCAAGAAGTTTGAAAAATGCAGATGAGAGTTGTGACATCGAGAAAGGTAACTATCAGGATGATGGATTTGAAGCGGAGGTTGAGACATTGGGCAAGATTCGACACAAGAACATCGTTAGGCTATGGTGTTGTTGTACAACCAGGGGTTGCAAACTTTTGGTTTACGAGTACATGCCTAATGGAAGCTTGGGCGATTTGCTACACAGCAGCAAAAGTGGGTTGTTGGATTGGCCTAAGAGATTTAAGATAGCTATGGATGCTGCAGAGGGACTCTCATATTTGCATCATGATTGTGCTCCTCCGATTGTTCACAGAGACTTTAAGACGAACAATATCTTGTTGGACGGGGAGTTTGGAGCTCGAGTTGCTGATTTTGGTGTGGCAAAGGCGATTGATGTCGATGACAAGGGAACCACATCTATGTCAGTCATTGCAGGGTCTTGCGGTTATATTGCTCCAGGTTAGAGGATTAATCCTTCACTTTGGGAGTTTTACTAACATGATTTTGTTGAAATTGTTTTATGCCTTCCATTGCAAATTGTAGTTGAGATGCATGCCTAAATATAACATATTTCTATATTGTTATATTATAGTTTAGCATTGAATAAGGTCTGCTGCACACTCTACCCTCTTCAGACCCCACTTGTGGGATTACATGGGTATATTGTCGTTGATGATTGTTAAACGTCCAATATATATAATCAGGCAGACAGCTATATATGAGTAATTTTGGTCCATTCTTGACCTATGTTTCTCGAATCCTTCAAAAAAATGTGGCATGCCTTTGTCGAATTCTCCCAAAGGTATTCAATTTTGGATAATCCAATACAGGTGTAACAACGTTTTTGGAGGATTCGAGCAACATAGTACTTGAGTGCCCTTGTACATTAACACCAAGGTTTGCTCCAAGAACAGGTCATTCTTTGTTTACATTTGCTTTCTGGTTCTCGTAGAGCTCCTCCGGTTGAACTAAATTCTGTTCGTCTTGCAGAATATGCCTACACACTTCAGGTGAACGAGAAGAGTGATATATACAGTTTTGGCGTGGTAATCCTCGAGCTAGTGACAGGGAAACTCCCTGTAGGTCCTGAATACGGGGAAAAGGATTTGGTGAAGTGGGTTTGCGCTACTCTAGACCAGAAGGGTATAGATCATGTTATTGACCCGAAACTCGACTCTTGTTTCAAGGAGGACATAAGCAAAGTCCTAAAAATTGGCCTCCTCTGCACTAGCCCCCTCCCAATTAACCGACCCTCGATGAGAAAAGTCGTAAAAATGCTGCAGGAAGTTGGTGGCGGAGACCAGCTCAAGACAGCGTTAACAGATGGCAAGTTGACCCCTTATTACCACGAAGACGCATCAGATCAAGGAAATGTAGCTTAAAGATAGTCAACATATCTTTGCTTAGATGTAGCGACATGGACAGTGATGATTCATATGGTCGAGACTCGAGACCAACTTGTCTGGGATTGAGGCATAGTTGTTGTATCGTGAAAGTGAAGATGTGTGAATTTTTTTAATTTGCTAATTGCTTAATACTTTGTCTATCAATACTTGATTTTTGGTTTAATTTTGGAGAGAAGGGGAAAACAGAGTTGAGGTGAAGTGTAAAAGGATGAATTTTATTTCTCTTGTAAATTTATAAAAATTCCTAAAGTTCATTATCTCTAACAAATTTAAAGTTATCTGTATTTTAGCCTGATGTTATACTTGTACCTTAATCTGTTTCTTGATATTGAATTTTACCATAGTCATTTGTGAAATTTCTTTATCTTACCCTTCGACTAATATAAGGCCCAAGCTCGTCTTAAATAAGACATCTCGGTCAAGTGAGGCTAGCTCCAGTGATTGAGCTGCATTACAATTACAATCATCAATCCGTTTGCATTTTGTTTCTATTGAACTTTTTATATTAATAAAAGACAACTACTACTACTAGAAATAAAGATTTTTTCATTGCGAATTAATGAAAAAATTTATGTTAGAAAACATGATTTTCCCACTCCACTTTTTTACCAAACCAGCTCACTGGTAAAACACTCATTGAAATAATGAGAAGTTTCCTGTTTTTTGTGTGTGGAAAAAACCTCTTTTTTCTTTTCTCACTTTTTCAATAAAAAAAACTGTAAAAAAAGTCAAATGAATATTTTCCAGTGGGAAATTTCAACGGAAAAATAGTAAGAGTAGTAATTAGGGGTGTACGTGGCTGGATTAGTTCAGATTTTTCAAATATCAAACCAAATCAATTGTGCCGGATTTTTAAATTTATAAATCAAATCAAACTAATAAAACTAGGGGTTTTTGGGTTTTTTCTGGTAAAGTATTCATACAAAGTTACAAACATATAATTAACTTGTGCTCCAAATATTTCTCAATCACACCAAAATACAATTATTTAAGATGGTTCTTAAGAAAATAACATTATATATAAGTAAGTGACTATATGAAATCGCATAAAACAAATATTGTAAATTAATACTCCCTCCGTCCCATTTTATGTGACAACATTTGTCCGGGCACGGAGTTTAATAAATAAATGAAGACTTTGAAATGCTTACCAAATTGCCCTTTAAAAAGTAGACTCACTTTTTCTCTCTCTTCATAAATGTATTGGAGTATTATCTTTAATATTAAGTGGGACCAACAAGAGTAAAAGATGAATTGTACCTTTAAATACTTACCATATAAGAAAATGTGGCATTCTTTTTGGGACTGACCAAAAAGAAAATGGTGCCACATAAAATAAATGGGACGGAGGGAGTAAGTCATTAGGAAAATGATCATAATTTAAAAGTACTAAATCATGCTAAAATAAGTCTAGCAAGTATTAATTGCATGACTAAATATTAAAGAAAAATAAAATAAAATTATATATTTTAATTGTCTAAACCAATGTAAAACTAAAGAACAAATACTCAACATTATTATCATTTTTAGTGTTGAATTGATTTTTTTTTGTTACCATTAGTATTATTTTAATTTTGATTTGAGCTTATTAGAGTTACTAACATCCATGGACTATAACATTTATTGGACCATTTAAAATTCTAATTTTCAAACTTGAACTAATATGTTAAAAGGTAAAAACTATGAAAAAGTAAACGAAATATTTAGAAATTATATCAAAATAAATATTTTTATGTGTAAAATAAAATTTTAAAATTATATATATAATGTCGGATTGGTTTTGTGTGGGGTTGAATTTTTTTTAGTTAAAATCAAACTAGATCAAATATAGTCGGGTTTTTTTCCAATACCAAACCACTAGTTTTTTTTGTTTGTCTCGATTTACGGTTTGATTTGATTTTCGGTTCGATTGGATATTAAACCAAGCAACAATACTTTCTTATCAAATTGCTTCCAATTTTAGTATGACACGGATTAATTGATTCTTGAATTTCATAGTTGCAAGTAGTTTTTTCCAACACATCTAAGTTAAGTTAAGGGATTGCTTAATAAATATACAAACAAAAGATGCCATTTAATTACTTTGAAGCAACAATTTTTGTACAACAATATTATGATTGAAATCATCCAACTTTTTTTCACATTAGAAGAGAAGAAAATTATAATGGTTTTCCAAAAAGAGTACCTTGATTTGTTCTTGGTACCAATTGGCTTAATTATTATGTTTGGTTATCATCTTCATTTGCTCTATAGATACCTAAAAGTTCCTCATACTACTGTTATGGGATTTGAAAATAATGACAAAAGAGCTTGGGTTGAAAAAATTATGTTGGTAAGTTGAAATAACATATTTCAATTTTAGTTTTGATTCTTTGTTTTCACTTTTTATGTTGTTTAGTATGATGATGATATGAAATACGCTGAAATGAAAGACGTGGAACTGAGGCATAGTTATTGTTGCTAATCTCTTTCCACTATCAATAAGATCTTTACAACATACTTTCGTTGTTTTATCTTATTGTCTTGTGTTAAAACTTTAAGTTATGATTACGCTACTAGTGCTATGTTATGCTTTACTTGAGCCGAGGGTCTACCAGCCGGTCTCTACCTCCTTAAACTAGGGGTAAGGCTGTGTATACACCACAATTTCCAAATCCACTTGTGAGATTATACTGAGTATGTTGTTGTTGTTACTAGTACCTTGTTCTTCGTAATTGTTAAGCGTTATAGCCTCCACGATTAATAGTGGAGCTAAACGAAAGGAAGGGTTTTTTAGTTGATTCCTCTACGTTCGTAAATCACATGGTGTAAGTAAGATAAAAATATATTCTTTTACGTATATATAAATCGTTGAATCTCCTCATTCCTCAACACAAGGATTAACATGCTTCTCAAATCTCCTTGTTAGGATTTCTGGTTCCGCCACTATCTATAGTAATTACTAATTACCAATGTATTCTCTCAATCGTTACCTCGAAACACAACAACATCATATCTAGTTTAGTTTCACCAAAAGGGGTTTGGAGAGGGTAGAGTGTACACAGACGTTACTCCTACCTTAGAGAGGTATAGAGTCTGTTTCCAATAGACAATTGTTACATTTGATTAAATTTTATGTGGAGTTCTTGCAGGATGATAAAAAGAACATTGATACAGCTCTAACTGTTCTAGGATCTAGTCTCTCTGGAGCAACATTCTTAGCATCTGTTTCACTAAGTTTGAGTTTTCTTATTGGAGCTTGGATGGCCAACAATAGTGTTTTCAGTAGTGAACTAATATATGGTGACACAAGACTAGAAACAATGTCCATCAAATTCATTAGTCTTCTACTTTGCTTCATGCTGGCATTTTCGTGCTTTGTTCAATCATCGAGGTGCTTCATTCACGCGAATTACCTAATCAGTACGCCTGATACTGATATACCGATTAGCTATGTTGAATTGGCTGTGATCAGGGGAGGTGATTTTTGGTCACTAGGACTTAGATCACTTTATTTTGCTACACCTTTGTTGTTGTGGTTTTTTGGTCCTATTCCTATGTTTGCTACGTCGATAGGTATGGTTTTCCTACTCCATTACCTCGATAAGAACACGAAGGAATTGCATAGGCATCGATCATCTGTTAATGGAAAGCAGCCATACCAGAAACTCGAGGGAACAACGAGTAGGAGAGTACCTATCGAGCGTTTAGTTATGTGAAGTTTCTGTCCTTGAAGCTTGTACAAAGTATCATGAGTTCTATTCTATGGTTATTTGAAGTAATGTAAACAATTGTGTGTATTTAAAGGCAGGTTTTGTAACATATGTTTGCAAGAACTATGCAATTGGTAGCACAAAAGCTCTGTTTATTCATGAACTTTGAAACAAAAAAAGGTTCTATTTGTTATTTCTAAATAGAGATCATAACAAAGAAAGGCTATGAAACAACAATAGATTCAGAATTTAGACGCCGTGAGTTTAATTAGAGTTAAAGATCATGTTCTACATGTATATCTCATTCACTATATGCTTGTTATTCACAAACATATAAAGTTCGAACTCCTTTCTAGCCGCTCCCATATTTTTGCTCTTTGGGTGTGTTTTGTTCATCCATACCCTATTTTTTTATTTTATAAAAAAGATAGAAAACGTAAACATAAGATAGTTTAGATATAAAACTTGTAAAAATATAACATTTCATGGTTTTTTTTTATCATTATCTCAGTATTATATTAAGATGAAAGCATTTTTTTACTATTCCATTTTTCCCAGTCGATGTGGCACAATTCGAATATAGATAACTAAACTTTTTTTTTTGAAATAACATTTACTTTTTTTTAAATAAGGTAAAAAAATACTATACGTTATAATAATTGATAATTCAAAATATCTAAAATATTATAAAATTAATTATAATTAAAAAAAACGTGTTTGAATCTCAAAATCCGAAAGAGGCCGAAGAACCAAATTTCGAAAGCATCCCTTGTGGGTCGGTCATTCTTGCAAATCACCCGTTTATTCACGCTCGAAAGTCGGAGCCCCAATTACGGAGTACCCGCCAGAACGCGCCGAATTTGAAATAAACCCTAGCCATCTGAAACCCCTCAACAATGGCGTTCACACTCACTCTCACTCACTCTCCGGCCAATTCAACCTCACCGGAAACCAATTCCGCAATCGGAAAATGTCCTTTTTTCATCCGGAACTTACACTTCACACCTTACAGAAACCGTCGTCGTTCCATTTCATGCTCGGCGCAGCAGAAGCCGTTTAAGCCGATGACAGAGGAAAATATTCTCGAGGCAGTAGCTGATTTCGACGGAGACGAGAAATCTGTACCTTGTTTAAGAACTTATGAGAACGATTTAGCTCGACTCACATTGGTTGGTGCTGTTGACTTCCAGCAGGCACTCACTGCTGCTGCGGCGGACGGTGGTGAAGCTGCTGGAGAACATATTGCCGCTGGTATGGATGCTATGGTTGTTGAAACATTGTTTCCGGGACCTTCTGATGAGCACAGTACTATTTCTACTAGACTGGTGAGTTTATGTACAAGTACTACTCCTTCTTCCCCAATTTAAGTGTTTTAGTTTGACTAAACATGGAGTTTAGAAAATAAAGAGACTTTTGAATTTCGTGTTTGCAAATTAAAGATGTGTAGTCTTTAAACTTGTAAGTAGAATGTCGGAATTGGAAAGCTTACTAAATATAGAAAGAATGACTTTTTCCGAGATAGATCAAAAAGGAATGTAAGATACTTTAATTGGGACATTGAGAGTAATATAGTTGTGCTGATATTTGAATATTAGACTTCACGTGTGCATATCTAGACTGGTGAGCAAAATATTATTTTTATTAGACCGGTGAGTTTATGTCGACGTAATAATATAGTTGTGCTCAATGGTGGAGCCCTGATGTTTACTAAGAGTGCTCAAAATACAAAGAGGTAAACACACGAAGAAACTAAGGAATTCAACATTACATTTTTACATAAAAAATAATTTTGACATTACATGTATAGTGAAAGTTTTGGACGAAGGGTTGAACCCCTAGCAGTACCTCGGCTCTGTCCCTGGGTGTGTTGGGGATTCAATATCTACCATATATACATAAAAATATAATTTTGACATTATATACATAGTGGAATTTTTCGATGAAGGCGGTTGGGATGAACCCCTTGTGGTGCCCTGGCTCTGCCCCTGGTTTGTGCTAATATTTTTTTAAAAGTAGACTTTACTTGTGCATATGTTAAATCAGCTTCATTTGTTTAATTGACCTGAAAAGTAAGTTTTATTCTGTTTATCCTGCATCATTAAGCAAGGCCAAGTATTGAGATGATGGTAGAAGTTAGAACTGTTACTTCAGAAGCACTAATATAAGTTGTGACTGATATTTGAAAAATTAGACTTTACTTGTGCATTTGTAGAAGTAATTTCATTTGTTTAATCTACCTAGAAGTAAGTTTTGTTCTGTTCATCCTGCATCAATAAGCAAGGTCTGGTATTGAGATAATGGTAGTATTGCTACTTCAGAAGCACTAATATAGTTGTGTCTGATATTTGAAAATTAATGCATATGTAAACATAGCTTCATTTGCTTAATCTACCTAGAAGAAAGTTTTGTTCTGTTTATCCTGCATCATTAAGCAAGGCCTATCTTAAAGCAATGGTAGAATTGCTACTTCCGTGACCCACTGCTCGAGGCACGGAAATGCAAGGGCCATCTTCATATGTAGCTGATCTTCATTTTTTTGTGGCGAAGTTTCATGCCCTTGATTCTGTTTATTGCAATGATGGTTATAGTGTGTCTAAAGTTTGACATTCTGGCAGTTCTTACCAGCAAGAAAAGTTATGGAGAAAGCCCATAAGCTTAGAAGTACCATAACTAAAGAAATGCTTTCCGGGACGACGTCTACAAATATACTTGCCATGACATTTAGACAAGTAACGCTGCAACATCTTTGGAACTTTGAACTAGTACTTTTTATACCAGGAACAGAAAGGAATATGGATGATCTTGAAACACCAAGAGAGGTGGGGAGCTTTTTTAATGTTTCTATCTTTTTATCTTGTAATTCCATTCATTATGCTCTTTTATAATGTCAAATTTATAATTTTTGCCTTGCAGGTGCTACATGATACTGATAGGTTGAGTTCTGTTATTCCTTTCCTATCAGCAGGTACCTCCATCTTTTGCCATCAAGTCATCAGATGAACGAGTCATTTCTGTTATTGCAGAAGTTATTTGTCTTTCTGCTCTCGAAAGCACAAAAAAACATTTCTTTAATGGAACTCCTGGTGGAGCTGCAAAGAAGTTTTTCCCCTGGTTTGACACACATAAAAGCATTGTCTCAAAGGATTCCTCTGTTACTCTATACAACTTAATGGAATATGAGATAGTTGCAAATGCCCATGTTTTGCTCCAGAAATTTTCTTCCGAAAGGGCGAATTACAGTCCAAGGAAGGGAATATGGATGGGCAATTGGTTAACTTCAACTGCATACTCCAAACTGGAACAAATTGGAGGCCCTGAATTTATTACTTGGCTGAGTGAGTGTGTACCTGCTTACAAATTGCAGATTGATGCTGAGAAACTTGACAATGTGAAATTTGAAGGGTGGAAGGAAACAACAACAAACACATGGGAGGTTTTTCTGACTCACTCCCAAATGGTAACTCCATGTTCTCTGCATTTCTGTTTCTTGCATGAGCTTTAAGGTTAATGAAATGTATATCATACAACAGATACTTCATCAAAAAGTATCATATAAAGATAACTAAATTAGCTCCTTTGCCTTGAGGCACTAGTTAGTCATGAGTTACTCGAATAGACATCACTTATCATTGGGGTTGATGATGTTTTAGTATTTGTGGACAATTATCAAGAGATACATGCATTCTGTAAGTACTGTTGCACTGTGTTGTGCTTTGCTTTATTGATTTGATTAATTCAGAACCATTAAATTCTCCAATATTTATCTCTGGTTTGCCTAGCACTAAAAGAGTTTGAACCTAGTCACCCTATGGGGTAAGCTGATGCATTGGTGGAGAATTTGCTTATCGTTAGGGCTATTCATGGTTATGGTTAAAAAATCAAACCGAACCACAGTCCGAACCAAACCGATTAAAAAAATTGATATTTGGTTTGGTTTTAAATTTTGAAAACCGATATTATTTGGTTTGGTTTTGGTTTTACCAAAAAACAACAGCAAAAATAACCAAACCGAACCGATAAATTAGATATATAAATTTTATAATTATTTATATATTATTCATAAATAAAATATAAATATTTTATTAAATTTTAATTAACTTAAGTCTAACTTTATCATTTTTTCAAGCCCAACACTTAATTTTAGCCCAACTATTACAATCCTAAGTCCAAGTCCATCAAAATCCATTACTTTAGTCTTTATCTGCCCTACCTCACATAAGATAGTCACACTTTCTCTTACTTGTATCACTTTGTTTGCTAATAATAACTCAAGTATTGCTTAATTGAACCGACAATAGCTTTCCTGTAGATTGTTTATGTACTAGGTGTTTGTGTCTATCGAGATACGTATGCCATCAAAAAATTTATTACTTTCAAACCGAAAAAATCAGAAAAACTGAACCAAACCAAACCAAATCGACAATAACCCAACCGACGGTTATTTTTTTGTTAGGTTTGGTTTTAGAAATTTAAAAAATCTATTAGATTGTTTTGGTTTTGGTTTTAACCAACCGATCCAAACCGAACCACGGACACCCGTACTTATTGTCTATGGCTATGCAATAAAAGGTTGAAAAGTTTGATTGCCTTAGTCTTTGGAAGATTTAACACTAGGAATGCACATATGAAGAACATGTCTTAACATTTATACTAGTGTCAAATCTTGAATGGTCAGTTTTGCTAGAGCCGTTTCTTGTTTCTCATTGGCCAATTGACTAGTTTTGCTTTGTAGTTTCAGCTGTTCGGGACTTTTATGTGTGTGTGTCTATATATATATATATAACAATTTTAGTTCCTATATACTCCCTCTGTTTCAATTTGTTTGTCTTACTTTCCTTTTTAGTCCGTTTAAAAAGAATGCATCTTTCCTTTTTTTGGCAACTCTGTAGTTCCAACTTTCCACATGGTATATTTAAGAACACAAGATTAAAGACATTTTGGTACATTTTACATATCTTTAGTTTAAGACCACAAGATTCAAGAGTCTTCTTTACTTTTTTAAACTTCATGCCAAGTAAAAAAAAGGCAAACAAATTGAAATGGAGGGAGTAGTAATTTAATGTGTGTGTTGTGCTCTAATAGAAAAATTGGACTCGGTTTCATTTTCAATTTTCCCTTCCCCTTGGAAGCTCTCGTCAGTGTCACTTTGACTTATAACTTTTGAGAAAGCACTCTGAGTTATACCTTTCTTAAAAGGTCTTTAGTTTCTTACTTATAGTTCCCTCTTTTTCATGTCAAGATTGTTTAGAAAAAGTTGTAGATGCTAAAGATTTGACCACTTTAGTCTTCTAGCACCTTGGTTTTTGGTGGTTCATACAGGTTATTTATCCCCAAAGCATAAGGTTCTAAAATTTGCAACCTTGACTTCTAATAGTGAGCCGTGTATTAGGTCATCCATTTTATTTTAGTTGATGAATCCTCCTAGTAGGTGTGTGTAGCAATAGTGCAAGGAATTGGAGTGTGTGAAGCCAATAGACTACAAATATCTCTGTCATCAAATGCTTATATCTCCCAAGATGTTTCCAAATGCTTTTCCTTTTTGGTCTGCTTATAAGACTCAGGTTAAGATGTGATATGATCTACTGGAACAATTTCATTTGAAGTCCACACTTGATGGACATTGTAATCATCTCTAATCATCTCAGGTTGGTCTAAGTGACATTCTAGATATGTATTATGAAGATGTCTATACACTTCCCTACAAACAATTATCATCGGGTGTTATTGCAAAATCTTTCAATTCGCCATCTAGCAAGGTATGATATATAAACTCTTTACATGCCTGCTTTATTTGTTATTATCCATGAATTGATAATTTCTTCTGTAACCATTCTTCTTTTTTAAATTTTAATTTGTAAACAAATACAGTTTTAATAAAGCACCCTCGTTGCGAGCTATTGCATAGGAGTGGGCGTTTTACCTTGTGCGCACGCAAAGGGTAGCGGCTGCGGGTTTCCCTTGTCATTTAAAAAAAAAAAAGCACCCTCGTTAGTTAGCTATTGAAGTATTTGAACTCCCTTTTCGAAGTGGTTTGTGTTTGACTGACACATGAATCCCTGAATGGCTAGCTGGTATCTTCTTTGATATTGCCTTCCTTCACATTCATGCTTTCTCTATCTTCTGGGAGTATCGGACATGAATATAATTTTTCTTTTATTTAAATGATTAGTTCAAGTACAAAAGATGTCTTCTGGAACCAAATGAATAATAACATTTTCACCTTCTGGATTCTAGAGAAGCATTTCTATGTCAAAGGCAATCTCTATGGTCCTTGCAAGTGGAATTTTTCTTGTTGCTATAAGAATTCTTGGTCAACGTTATCTTCCTTATCTCCCGATTAGAAAGCACTATCATCCGGATGTTAATCCAGTCAATTCATCTGACATGATCTCTATTCAGCCTCAGTCCATGGAATCTTGCAAGGTATGGCTTTTATTTGTTCAAACACACCCTCAGTTCTATTACCTGTCATAAGAAGTTACTGTTTCTATATTTGTTGTGGTCCATATTTACTATGACCATGTAGTGGATGATACATGCTTTTGCATGATTGGCCACTTTTATTGTTTTTTACACTTTGTAAGTTGATTATCATTTTACCCTAGGTGTTCTGTCTCTTTTTATCAGTAGGTAATATTGTTCAATCATCACATTGCCAAATGCTCTTTGTTTCTGTAGTTGGAAGATTACTGTGTCTCCATTGTTAGGAGAATCAAGGAATTTTATTGTTGGCCTGGAGATGTAGTGATGGGTTCTGGCAGCTCTGCTTGGATTGGGGAGCTTCCAATATACCTGAAGAATGAGATGGATTCCAAAGTGTTAGATCTCAATTCCAGCTCCACGCCATCAGAAGGAATTGAAGATGAGATGAAAGCCGCTGCACAAGATATTGCCAGTTATCAGGTATCTTCTTAGGACACAATTTCTGGGTTTAGTTTCTCTTTTTTATCATTATGAACGTAAAAACACAAGATTAACTATAATCAGGATAGACATGGTGTTGTGCTAGTTATGGTTAGAATCTAGGACAACGGAAGGCTTTGGTCTTTTGTGAACATTTAGCCAAATATATTCCTTTGGGAATAAGTGAGAAATGTAAGAGCTAACCACTGCATTTTATGGACAAGCACAATTAAACAAGCTAGTTATCAAGCTTGAATGCTTGATCTAAGTTTTAGATCACACAATAATCCTGTTCACAACTATAGGTCCGCCTTGATAAATGATTCAAAATTTCCTGAAATGAGCTAATTGGAGTCGAATTTGCACTTTGAGTTCACGGAATTTCTGAATTATAAAATTTGAGTGTTGAAGATCCTACTGTCATTGCTACTTTTTCCTCAGCTCCCATCACTTCTGATTTTAGCTTTTAGCTTTTAGCTTTTCTTTTCTTGTAAGGCCTTTCTCTGCCCTTTTTTAACTTATTTTTCTCATCTGGAATTCAACTCTTCTATAGTTGCCAGTTGAACATGGCTACAAATTTGTCATGAACGTTTTCAATTGACTAGTTCATATGTTCCTGGAAGTTGTTGGTTTAGATGTGTTTATCATAGTTGATGTGCTTATATACGTATGCCAATCAGGTTGTTTTATCTGGGGATGGTAAAATTGTTGGATTCCAGCCTACAAGTCGTGTTGCTGAAAGTCAATGGGAAGCAAACCCTTTAGTGAAAGAGCTCTATGGAAAGGAAAAGCTTTCTCCTGGTAAATACGAACATTCACACTAAGCTATTTCTTTCGTACAAACGTCTAAGCCTATGATGATGTCAGTTACTTAGCGAGGACAATCTTTGAATGCAGACTTGATAGAACAAGGTCTCAAGATAAGCCGCCCCATAGATGCTGTTGTACTAGAATTATTGATGTCAACAAATCCCCAAAGTTCATTTGCTTTGGTAAGACCAGTTACTGAAAAATAGTAGATGAACATTTTTGGCACCGCCCCATTCAATATTTGTACAACTAGTTACAGTGCTGGACAAGACTTTTTCCAGGTATAAAGGATCAAGGGAGATTTACATTTCTTTTTCGTTTCTTCTACTCTGATCTCATCCTAAATGTGAGTTTAGTTGGCATAGCTGCAGCTTAGTGTGGTTGAAGAACAACCTTTGTTTTCTCGCGTTAATGCAAAAGTGAGCTAGTCACAATATGCATAGCCAACTTTCGTACAGACAAGACATAAAAGAAGCCTTCCCACAAACTTTACTTTTGTCTAGTTATCGCATCCACTAACAAGGAAGCAGAAAACCATTGGGTGGAAGACACCCGATCCAACCCAAGCTTATGTTGCTCAGACTCTTTAAAAATCTTGACAGGTGCGTGTCGGATCCTCCAATGTTTACTTGAGAATTATGCCCACGAACAGGATCCTAGCTTAGGCATCCCTTTGCACGTCTCTGTTACTCTTAGGAAGCATCTGCCCCCTGAATCCTGATAAACTACCCAAGAAACTCCCAAGGATTGTTGTGCACAAATGTTTGAAGTTACATATTAAGTGGACTTCTCAACACAAATACAAGTTTTTGAGTCGAAACAATTGAGTTCTGCTGAACTCGTAACTAGAACTCTAGCTCCGCCCACTTGGCATAGAAGAAGATAAAAGAAAAGAATGTGTTTTCTTTTCGTTCATTTAGTAAAAGAGAAAACAGCCATCTTTACTTCTATTTTTGGTTGGTGAAGCAAAATGCAACTTCTTGTAACATTCAGTCTATTGCAATTTGCAAAAAAAAATTGTAACAAGAAAGTTTCCTTGGCTGAAATTCCCTTGATTTACAAATTACACATGAAAAATATAAAACAAGTTAACTTTTAAGCTAAATGTACTTCCATCCCCCCACAATAATGTGCTGTTAGTTCTTTTGCCTAACTTACATTTGTTGAAAATGGGATTTGATGTGTGTGTATATATATACTTGCATCCAGAGGTGGATCTAGGGTGGGTTCTTCTCGAATTGTGTGTATACCAAAAAAATGATCGCACTGACCATTCTAAACCGGTTGACTCTAGATTCTGGATTCACCTCTGGATCAATCTTTTTGCTTAACCGGAACAACATCCACCCTTCTTAACAGCAGATACATCATCTTTCCCAATGTTAATTGTTTGTCCTCTTGGCACAGAAGTTGGATCATCTCCTATATCAAGAGCTTTTCGACTAACAACTCGATATATCTGAGTGAGTACTTCTGTGAAGGCGTTTTCAACATTGAGTGCCTCAAGTGCAGATGTTTCCATGAAGAATGTGTTCTCTCTTTCTGCAAAACCGCTCGATTCGCCTGTGGGGACGGCTCGGAGGTGGCGGAGATCTGCCTTGTTTCCGACGAGCATGACGACGATGTTTTGGTCTGTGTGATCTCTGAGTTCTTTGAGCCATCTTGCTACATTTTCAAATGTTACATGACGAGTAATGTCATAAACTAGTAAGGCACCCACTGCTCCTCGATAATATGCACTAGTGATGGCTCGATACCTTTTTTATGAGACATGAAAAATAATTAGATAATTTGCGGGACGGTAAGGGCGATATCGTAAAAGTAGTGGACTAGAAATTTTATAAGAAAACAAAGAATTGTAACGTAGGATTGACATAAACACTTTTGTTTTTTACTACTCTTCCTTCCCTACCCTAGTGCAAAAAACTAATCGAGTTAAAATTCTGAATTCGTTACGATTTAATCAAATAAATAGAGAGAGAATTGACACCTTTCTTGACCAGCAGTGTCCCAAATCTGAGCTTTGATAATCTTATCATCAACATGAATTGTTCTTGTAGCAAATTCAACACCAATTGTAGATTTAGATTCTTGGCTAAATTCATTTTTTGTAAAACGAGAAAGCAAATTTGATTTGCCAACACCAGAATCACCTATAAGAACAACTTTAAACAAATAATCATAATCTTCATCAGCTCTATATGCTCCCATTTTCCTCTTTTAATTAATATTATTTATTTGCTAATGATGTTTTCTTTTTCTACATATGAATTGAAAAACAAACAAACCACTTTCTCTTTTTGAGTTTTTTTTTTTACCTTTCACCCTCTCTTTTAATGACAAGCTCTTTCTTGTTAATTAGTTTTTTTTTCCTTTTGGAGAGAGGGGGGGGGGGGGGGAAAGTGGGGGAGAGAGAGATTATAATAAAATGGATTAATGATTTTACCTCAAATGAAATAACAAATCACCTCTCCTTTTGTTTAGGAAGGATGTGAGGGTAGGAGTTTTTTTAACCCTTTTTTTAATTTGGCATGGAATATTTTTGTAAAATCAAGCCTATAATAAAGATTCCATAAGAAGAATTAATTTAATCCGATTGATTAAATTAAAAATAGCTGATAGATGTATAATTCATACATAATGTGTATGTTTGTGTATAATTAGTCTATAATCTATGTATACTGATTAGAAAAAGTAAATAGGAAATCTGGTCAGCTATTTACGTGAAGATTTCATTCCAAAAAGCACATTGGTGGTTCCCTTCCTTTTCTTTTTTCCCTAGAAAATGTAGAGGATGAAGTGTGTGTTTGGTAGGAAGGAAAATATTGTCGACATAAACTAAAGTAATCAAAAAATATTATCCCAAGTATATTTATATATAATCTAGGTAAGCACTATGATGGTTTCGGCTGCACAGATAGGGGGTGAGTGGGAGGCAACGAAAAGGAGACGATCAATGTGGATTGTCACTTATTATGAGATTTGTTTTTCCTACCTGAACCGAACTAGTAGTATAATTTATTTATTTCTTGTATCAATAGTCACATTAATTCCTTTCTAATGAACTTTCTTACTTATTTTTCGATGTTCGATAAAATAAAATTAAAAAAAAACATTTTCTCAATATCATTTATATAAAATTTAGGCAAATACAATGGTGTAAGGACCAGGGATGAGTAAGAGGGGGTGGGGAGGAGTCAATTAGTGTAAATTATAAGTTATGAAATATATTGGAACAAACAAAGTACAATATATCTTGATCGCTAGTTTATCAATATTCACAAGCATTTGGTATTTAAAATGTTTGTCTTTGAGTTACTTTAATAATCTTTAATCAAATCGAGCAATATAAATCTTAAATAAACAATTAGCATTGTTTAATTTAATTAGTTATTATCATTTTAATTGAATTAAGACGAAGATTCATCTTCTTTATCCAATGTTAAACTTTCATATTATGTTTGTTCAAACTCCAAATATACTAACTCTATACGTGCGATGGCCCGTTGGTATTAATTGTCCCACCTTGGTTGCCAAAAATAGATCGAAGACTCAAGTTCTCTATTGATTCAATCTTTAAAATTCTGAATATCAAGCATGTTGTACTTTCTAAGTTGTGTGTTTAAACCTACTATTTGTTGCATTTTTATGGATTTTTACATAAAAATATTATGTTTCTAGTAAAAAATACTACATTCAAATGAACCTATAACTAAATAATTACATTCACCCATGTTGATTGCACAAATACATCGTCTCTTTGTATAGTCTTACATAATACTTAACTTACGAACTAATGATTTTAAGATTGTGTTAGACCTAAGCAGTGGCGGACCCAGAATTTTTGCTCAGGGGGTTCAGAGTATAAAGAAGAAGTTCAGGTGGTAATGCAAGTGCGCGGTGAGCGTAGTAACCCCTCGGCATGCTCTTTGTACATGAACCATAGATATTTCATTGGTTCATAAAAGTAAAAGCTAAACTAATCAAAGATATCAAGGACAAAGATATATTCATAATAATTTTAGTGAATCAACTGTATTACATAAGTTAATTCATAAAACACGTGAGAATTAAATGATGAAAAAGGGAGCGAGACGGGGAAGAAACATATTTACCTTATCATGCTAAATTTAACTTACTTTATCATACTGTATTAAACATTTCTTTCTACTTTTATCATGCTCCATCGAGCATTCTTAAATTTCTTGTGCTTTTTATACTTTTATTTTGTAATGTTTTATTTTACTTTTCACTTTTAATTTTTTTAAATTAGCATCCAATCAATCACATATTACAAATCATCAAGATTCTCTAAAAGTGTGTAGGAATAGAGTTACTAATATTATAATGCATATTCAGAAGATAAATAAATAGCATCATCAATTTTTTACTTCATATAGTTCAATTTACTAGGTTAGTCATAATTTGTAAAAAAGACAAATAACGAATAAATCAAATAAATTTAGTTTTCATCTCTCTAAAACAGAATTAAAAATATAAAAGAAATTTCATGAATTCTAGAAATTAATATTCTTAAAAGGATGTTGACGATATTTAAGTTTCTTCGTTAAATTACATCTAATTTACCTTTTTTTTTTAAAATAAATTATATTTCTATCTCAATTTCAAATTAAAAATAATTCATCATTTTTTAAAAGAGTTATTCAAATTAGTAGATGAAAAAAGAGTTACGTTGAAACAAAATGAATAATAGATATAAAAAGAATAAAAAATAAAAATCAAAAGAATGTGTCTAACAAATTTAAACAAAAACAAATTAAAAAGAAGAAATGGAATAAAAGGAAAAAATAATGAAAAAGAAGAAGAAAGTCTAAGCCCAAAGTTCCATTTTCGAATTAAAAAGAGGGGAAAACATGATGTCCATGGGATTTGAACCCGTGATCAACGGCCATTTCTTGAACAACTTATCCACTGAGCCAAACCTTTGTTTTGAAGGGGTTCATTTTAATATATATACACATAAAATCAGAATTTGACGTTATATATATTGTGTAATTTTTTGACGAGCGAATTTGACTGAACCCCCTAGGGTCCACCTAGGTCCGCCCCTGGACCTAAGTTCCATTATCAGATATTTTCTAAAGATAGTGGAGTAAGATAATTCAAAACGAAATCTTCGCCTTTTGTGCAATGTATATCTCTATACCCCTTTTCTTTTTTGTAAAAATAATATGTTTGGGTCCATATGTTTTATATGATTTTAAAATCTAGTATTTGTAATTAAACACTAGCAACACAAAAAAAGTGGACATTGACAAGCCATATTAGTATAAACATTAGTTTGATTATGTTACTTGAAATTTTCAAGTAGTGCACTATAATTTGTCACTACTTTATATAAAAGGTGGTCTTTCAATCAATTGTATATTATGGAGAAATGTCTGTAGGGGATGCCTGGTAACTTTATTTAGACTTGTCTATATTCTTCCTCAATCATTTTTAATGTACTTCCATTTTAATTTGTTTGTTTTAATTTTTTCATCGCCATTTCGGAGGAAAAAGGATAAAAAGTTTGATTATATATTTTTTATAATAATTAAATTAAGCAAATTGTTACAAAAATGTTAAAATAAGAAAGGTGAGCGTAATATTGTAAACTACAACAAAGGTTAGCTTTCTGAAATTATTCCTTTTTAATTATATATATTTTTAAATGTTTTGAAGTTTATCTTGTATATAATTTTTAAATATATAAGTTTTATTTTCTTAAAGAAAGTTGAAAATTTTATATCTACATTTGCATTAAATAATATTAATTAGTTTGAATCAAGCCAATAAAATTAAATATGGTGTATTAAAATCATGGTGACGAATCGTCCTATGACGCTAGCATCAATAGCATTATATCATCACGATTCACTATAATAATATTATTTCGTTTTAATTTTTTTTATTATATATATTTTAATATTTATAATCATGATGTTTGACTTTTGAGTAAACACAAAGGGTGTGTTCGGGGTGAAGGAAAATGTTTTCCTGGAAAATAAGTAGATTTTTGACTTATTTTCTCATGTTTGGTTGGTGAGTAGAAAATATTTTCTGGAAAAGATTTTTAGTATTTGATTTATGAATGAAAAATATTTTTGAGAAATATCTTTTATTTTTACTAGAGTAGAAAA
Source organism: Solanum chiquidenum (assembly GCA_029582725.1). Classification (NCBI taxonomy): domain Eukaryota; kingdom Viridiplantae; phylum Streptophyta; class Magnoliopsida; order Solanales; family Solanaceae; genus Solanum; species Solanum chiquidenum. The sequence goes on from JAJOOS010014161.1 coordinate 37,922, forward strand.
TAATTTTTGAAATTGAAAATATTTTTTAAAAACAAACTTAATTTTTTT
>JAJOOS010014162.1:0-32505 GCA_029582725.1 Solanum chiquidenum
CTTTCATTCATTCTTCACTAGGTGTGAGAGTAGGTAAACATAGTCTATCCTAACCTCACCTTCATTATAAGTCATTCAAAGAAGACAACAACCAAGCATAACACATAAAGTCTCTACACAAGGTCACCTTTCATGCTCTTAGATCATATACAAAGTTACATCATATCACATTACCTTCACATAATCAACATTACTCAAATAAACAATCATCCAACTTTGCCTACAAGGCCATGATCACAACATATTTATAAAGTAAACACCTCCCCACTTTCAAAGGGATCAAAACTTACAATTCTAACATCTACAACATATATATATATAATACTACAATCAATAATCTATTCACAACTTTATCATCATCATAAACCTTAGGTCACAATTGCCCATTCAAGGCCAACATCCAATGTAACACAATTGACCATGAATTCCTCATAATTCAATATAGAACAATACGTAAATCAATAACCCATAACAATCTACACATTAATATCACATTATTAGCTCATAATCAATAGACCCACTTTAGATCCAAAAAATTGGATTTCAATATATGCAAGGGTTCATGGAGTTTTTTATCTTAAAACCATCAATATTAACATAAATCATCAGTTGAAATACTTTCATGCAAGAACCCAAGCTTAGAATTGAAATTGAGATTTTTAGTGTTTTTGAAAAACATTGAAATCACTTTGATTTGGCTCTTTGATCGAAAGGAGAATCAAAGATAAAATCCCCATACCTTTATGATTAATTTCCTTAGGAATTTGAAGAGAAATCAGTAGGAACTCATCCCCTAGCTTGAAGCTTCATCAATGGCTTCCATGGAGTTCTAGAGAGAGAAATTTATTTGAGAGGGAAGGTTCAATTTGGAGAATGAGGTCTAATTCTAAGTCTTGAGGTTTTAACCACTTAAAATACCCTAAGATAGGTAGAATAACCGTTTCTAAATATTCCCCAAAGTACCCAAAGTTATAGGACTTGAGGATGCTGAGAACCAATGTGAAAAGGCGATGGAAGAGAGCAAAGGGAGGATCGCCGAACCACTCGGCGATCCCGAATTACCTCGCCTAATGGCTTTTCAGGCCAAATTTTGTGAAACTATAAATTGGATTTGAAATGTAATTTAGAGGAGTTCTCTCCTAAATATTCCAGTTCCCATTCTACAATTAGAGTTTTCTCTATATTTTTGAGTTCGAATTGTACAATTTTGGAGTATTTGCAAGTGGGTTTTTTAATTTCATTCTTAGAAATCATTGTAAAGAATTCAAGACTCTTACCCAGATAATGGCTAATGCATTTGGTAACCATTTTTCTATTTTTATGATGTTTGGCTAAAACCCCAATTCTTGGGGTGTGATTATGAGTTGAATTAGCTTATCGGTATTGTTTAGTACTAATTTAAATGCTATATTGAAGTGAGTTTAATCAGTAGTTATGTTTTTATTTATGAATTGTAGTTGCAAATGCAAGTCTAACTTTGAGTTCTTACCTTGCTTGAGAAAGATGTTTTTGAACCAAAGCTTTTGATTAATGGTTTGTAGGTATTGGGTTGATGTAGGTTCAGCTCGAAAGAGTGAATCCCAAGCCAAATACTACCCATCTTGCTCGAGAGAGAGGATGCATTAAGCTTGTGGGAAGTTCTTATATGTTAAACTTGTTGATGTTTGAGAGAAATTACTTGGATCGAAGTAGTTGTTCGAGAGAAAGCTATTTCACTCATAGCCCAGCCTACCCACTGATATTTAGATATTCGTTAGTAGTTTCAATTACTCATATAGCAAAATTTGGTTATAATCGATCATATCCCAAGAATTTCTCTATATATTGTTATTTCATCGTTGTTTGATTGCATTATAGTTGATAATTGCAAACCAAAAGCCCCATCTGACATTTGTTGTCACCCCTTTTGACTTGTTTACTTGTATTTTTCGATAATTTCTATTCATATAACTATTTAGACCACATTTGTACTTCATACCTGAATTTAAACACGTACCGCTCCCTGTGTGCTCGACCCCAACTCTTCGTTGTGTTTTGTACTTCTTAATGATCTCTTGCACCTAGAATTGGATGAGGTGTGCTTGAAACGTTAATCAAAGTCCTCTGGAAACTCACTCACAACTGAAACTGACTGAATACGCGTTGTCTGGACACTAGAGTCATGAACTCGGACTAAGTGATAGTTACACCCCATGGAAACTAACTTTCTGGCCTTAAGGTACAAAATTAAATGACCCTTAGGCATTGCTGAACTACTCTTCCACTCTATAACTGGCTCATTCGGAAACTGGAACTTTACTACTCGAGTTCTACAATCAACTGAGGCATTACAAGCATGAAGCCAGTCCATACCTAGAATAAGATAGAAGTCCACCATGTCTAACTGGACTAAGTCAGCCATAGTGTTCTTGTGATTGACAGAGATGGTACAATCATGATAAACTCTCTCAGCTAGAATAGACTCATCAACAGGTGTGGAAACACTAGAAGGTTTAAGAAGTCGCTCATGAAGGATATCAAATCTCATAGCAATATACTGAGTCACAAAAGATCGACTCACACCTAGATCAAGTAATGCATATACATAAAAAGTAAAGACTTTGATCATACCGGTGACAACATCTGGTGAATTCTTCTGCTCTTGGCGACAGGTGATAGCATACAAAAGGTTTGATCCTCTTCATGTTCCTTAAGTAGCTCCTCTAGGTACAGCATATCTGTCGGATCTACTGAAGAAGATTGGGCACTATTGCCCTCATTATGATTTCCTTGATTGTTCTTAGGGCACTCTCTCATGAAGTTACTTGTCTCACCACACTTTAAGCAAACAGTGGAGCATCACGATATGCTACTGGGTGGTTTCTATCACACTTAGCACATGCAGGAGTCCAGTTGGCCCCTTGTGCAACACTACCTTGAGATTGGGCAGGTCGAGTTCTGAAAGTCTGTGAATTTTGATTCCTGAAATCACCTCTGTTCTTTGGTGCAGGTGCACTAGCAGATGATGGAGCATGTTTAATTGGCCTTTGTTAAAAGGATGATTGGTTTGCATTACCGGCCTTCTGTTGTTCAGACTCATTACCTGTTGTCTTAGCCTTCTTGCTGCGGAACTCTTCCCTATCTCTCAACTTGTCTTCCTGAACTTGCTGCACATGGATCATAAGCCTTGGTATGTCCATGTCCCCTATCAACATATATTCCTTAATCTCCTTACTTGACAAGCAAGACAATCCAAACACAAACAGACTCATCCTGCTCCTCATACTAGCAACCATCTCCAGAGCATAATGGGACAGTTGAGTGAATTTGTGTTTGTACTCACGCACAGTCATAGACTCCTTCTTAAGAGTGAGAAATTCTCTTACCTTTGCCTCTCTTAGCTCACGGGGAAATAAATGCCCCATGAATGCACTTTCAAACATAACCCAACTCACAAGTGGTGCCCCTTTAGCCCTGCTCCTTTTCCATTGGTCGTACAAAATCCTAGAAACACCCTTGAGCTAGTATGCAATTAACTCCACTCGCTCAGAATCAAAAACATGCATAACCTCAAACACCTTCTTTGACCTTATGAGTTCTGGAGGATTCATCTTCAAGAACTCACCGATCCTGGATGTATCAGCCAGATCCTGTCGGACCACTCTTTGTTGTCCAGCTTGGTTGGTCACAAGTTGACTCAACATCCGAATAGCATCCCAGAACTCAACATTAGTGACCTCTCCTTGGGGTTGCACTTTTTGTGCATTGGGTACCCCTTGATCCTGGGGATCAACATCTCCCCTAGCAGGATGACATCGAACAGCTCTTCGTGGTGGCATTATCTGAAAGATACGCGCAAGCATGAATTAGAAGGAAACTTTTTTATAGTTAAACTCTATCGAACGAAAAAGAGTAAGAAGAAAGTGAATGTTTCCAAAATGTCGTAGCCTCCTAATTATAGATGTGGAGCTCTTCACATCGATAACCAGGACTCAATAGACACGACTTTATAGACACCCGAGGACTCTTGAACTCTGTACTTTGATACCAAGTTTGTCACGCCCCTACCTACAACCTGGATGTTCCCGACACTCGAGAACCATTGTTGGTCCTCAAGAACTCAAATACAACATTAACTCAAATGCCTCAAAATGAATAACTCAAAATATTTATAAATACTCTACTAGCCATGAGAAGGCAACTCAAGTCTTAAACATTAACAAAGAAAATGGAAAAGAATCCTCAAAATACTACTGTCTACAAAGCCTCTAAATACTATGAGCAAAGTCGGGACAAGACTCACGACATCCTAATAAACTCAAAGTAAATGTCGAACCATCCGGAAGCAAAGAGGCTCACCAAAGGTAACTGGGACAGCAAGTGGTATCAACGGAGAGCCTGTTGATGACGCTGAATAATTGTATCTGCATCATGAAAAGATGCAAGACAAATGGCATCACTACATTGAATGTACAAGCATGTAACGGGAACACTACAACATAACATAAATCTTGAACTGATAGAAAATAAGACATACCCACCTCGTCTCAACTCAACTCAAGAATACTTAACTCAACTCAGTATAAAAGCAATGATGATAAGATGCAATACATATAAAACTTTTTAAATAGTAGATAATAAATTAGTGTATTTAAAAATACATAAATAAACTCGTATACTGTTATTTAGGAGATTCTCTAACCGACAACCATCGCTATGAGCTACGTGATGATACAACGTCTCGCCCATACTTCCAGAACTGTCATATACCTTGCCGGAGTATAGAACATCCTCACCTAAGTGGATCCACTAAGCTATGATTAAAAGCAATAAGGAATCATCTAAAAAGTATGATCTTGTACTAATGTTGGCATACATGGTTTATGAGGATTTTGAGTTGTCTGAACTCATCTCCATATCGATGCTTAATACTACGCCCAATAACATATAACTCATGCTCAAATGTTTAAAAACATAACTCATGCTCAATTTGAGATAATTGCTCAAAAGATTCTCTTAAAAGAGATAATACTCAAAAACTCCTCATGAACTCATTTGGAAATCAAAGTCTCCTCTCGTTTTGAATGTATAAATGTTTACACTTGGGAATACTTAGTTTCCATATACTCATTTAAAAAAAATGAAACTCAACTTTCCTCATTCTCATATTCATTTACTCAAGTCTTAAAAGAAGTTATAATTAACTATACAAGACTTCTAAAAATGACTGCCTCGAACTTTACTCTTAACTCTACCTTGAATTAGAAATGTGAATTCAAGAGTTATGATTAGTGTACATAGGATCTCACAATGATTAATGAAGATTTAGATAGTTATAACTAAGAAGAGAGCAAATACACGATTTAATAGAACTCAACAGGAAAGAAAGACGGAAGAGAAATGGGGACAGGCGACCCTGGGGAATTCCTGGCACAGGGCGCCAACCCCTAACTTCAGAAAGCCAGTTCTGGCACACTGTGGGCACGGGGTGACAGCACCCCTGGCACCTCAGTGGCGCGCCGCCCCACCCATTGCCCAGAAAACCCGACAAATTTTCCTTCTCGATTTTTTACCCTAATTCACCTATAATCGATTAATTTCTTCCAAATTCCCTTAGATTCATAAACCAAACATAATTCCTCTAAACCCACTGAAATTACAACAAAAACAACCCTCAAATCAAGAACTCAATAAAACTCCATTATTAAAGAATGAAGCACAAAACCTCACAGAAACTCAAGAACTCAAATCACCCAACATCAATTACGAAATTATGAATGCAAATCACATGATTGGCGTGAGGGTGAGCAAACCCATCACTATGAAAACTTACATACCTCGTAATAACCAAATTCTTGGTGAAAATTTTCAAAACTCGATGAACGCTTGAAGCTCTCTCTTTTTCTCCTCTTGAACTTTGATCTAACCTTTCAAACGTTTTTGGAATGAAAAAAGCTAATTCCAATCAGTTTAGACCCCTAAAACGGTGAAAAATTTGTATAGGCCTTAGTGGAATAAGGAAAAGACCAAAATACCCCTTCTTAAAATGGATGAATTTCCTTAACTAGACAGACTACACTCAAACGGGCATATCTCTTTCATCGAAACTCTGAATTTAACAAACTCGGTGGCATTGGAAAGATGACTCAACGACCTTTGATTGATATCTCATGGTCCACCTAACTCATCTTATGCTGAAAGTTATGACCATTTGAAGTTGACCAAAAACTCACAATTGAAGAGTAACTTGTACCAATCTTAATTTAGATCTTTCTAAATTGGTTCTTTCTAAATTTCACTTTTTCTAAGACCGAGGTGTAACATAAATGACATAGGGTCTCTATAGGAAAGCTCTAAACACCAAAAGTAATAAAATAAAGGGGAAATGTTCTAGTGGGTCATTACAACATCCACTACTAAAAGGACTTTCATCTTTGAAAGTAAAGAGTCAAGAAGTACCTAAAGACTCAAATAGGTAGGGAAACTAATTTTGTATCTCATGCTCGTCTCCCATGTATCCCCCTTGATTGGGTGATGCCTTAATATGACCATAACAACATGAATGGCTATCAAATTTAATCGTCTTACATCTCTGGAAAAAATAATAATTGGCTCCTCAATGAAGGTCAAATGGTCATTGAATTAAACGGAATCATTCTAAAGCATACGAGACTCATTAGAAATATACCAGTGAAGCATACAAACATGGAAAATTAGATGACTAGCTGAAAATGTAGGAGATAGGGCCAACCGATACACAATATCACCAATAGTATGAAGAATATCAAATGGTACTATAAACCTAGGATAAGCTTGCCCCTCCTTTCAAATCTCATCATGACTTTCGTGGGTAATACTTGCAGGAATACCTAGTCACCAACTCTGAATATCAAAGGTTGAGGCCTACATTCACCATAACTCTTATCCATACTCTGTGCTAACCTAAGCCTATCCTATATCACAAGTACTCTGTCCAAATCCTTCTAAAGCAAGTCAGTACGATGTGGTCTAGGCTTTGAAGCCTCAAACCAACCAACCTAAGAGATACAATGTCTTCCATATAAGGTCTCAAATGGATCCATCTGAAAACTTGAGTGGTAGTTGTTGTTGTTGATAAGTGGTCATTTTACACTCATTTGAGACCTATTTAGCTCAACAATTAGTGTCCTTAATGCCAATTTATGTCCTATTCTGATGATATTTTGGTTATTTACAGCTATGAAGCTAAAGGACAAGGCAAGGATGAATGTTTTAGAGAATGACCAAATATATAAAAAGAAGTGTATACTCCATACTGTTGATTGCCTAGACAGAAGGGTGGATCACCCAATGAGTTTAACCTCATCTAAATTGATAGTGCAGAACACTTGAATTTATTGAGGTAGGTCACCGAACAAAAAGGTAAATGGTGATATGCCAAATAAGAAAGGCGAACATACTAACCATCACGGAAGGCGACAATACAAGGAGAAAAATTGAAGGCTTGGAAGGTGAACAAAGGTGGTAGTGTTAAAGAAAGACCCAAACAAGCTCACCAGTTGAGGTTCAAGCACTTGAAGTTTAGAGCGAGAGAAAGGGGAGCTGAGGAGCAGTTGGCAATCCGTCCATTGTGATCTGTGAGTCCGATTAATGTTGCGCAATGGTTCATGCATTGATTTTTGTGCCAAATTTTGGGGCAATTATAAATAACCTAAAAAAATAGAAAAGGGAGTTTGGAAAAGAGAGTTTCAAAAATTCTAAAGTTTTGAACAATAGTTAAAGAGAGAAATAATTTACCTTGAGATGAACACTTTCTAACTTTTGAGGTTTTTCAACTTTGTTCTTAAAATTAATAAATTAAAGTTGAATTCAAAGTGAGTTTACCTGTAATTGCTTAATTTTATGTTACCCATGACTTCTTTCATGAAAGGTGTAATTATTTTACTCTTTGTGATGAGTGGCTAAAACCCCAAGATCTAGAAGTGCCATTATGAGTTTGGGTGTTGATTTAATGTAGTAAGTATTGTGTTATGATCTCTTTTACTGTTGTTCATACATATATTTGGGCTAATTAGCATGGGTAAACTTATGAGTTAAGGTTGCAAAATTAATTCCTACCTTCGATCTCTTATTAATGATTGAAAAAGATTGATTGGAGTGGGTAATTAATCTGATACTAGAAATTTAGGTTTGATGTATGTAACTTGCTTGAAAATAGAAGTTATGGGTCAGATCTATTTGCCCTATTACCGCATTGAAAGAGAGAATAATATAAAGTATTGGGTTGTTTAGTATAGCACATTGATGAGATCAAAAAGAGATTCTATGATATGATGTTTTGAGATCGAAAAAAAGAAGATTAGTGTCATTGAAGATGACCCAGCCTATCCATGAATGTTCATCACTATAGACCAATACAATTATCCCTATATGATATCAATTTCCTATCCACACACCCTTAGATTACTAGTTACTTCTTTGAATTTCTGAAATCTTGGTTTTATTGCGACTTTTGATAAACAAATCCTTATATTAAATTTGGTGGAATGATCCACCCACTTGTTTTATTCTTGAAAATAAATGAATTTCTATTCCAAATTTCTTGGTAGAATTCCTATCCGTGTATCATTCTCTGTGGGATTTGGCTCTTTGTTGGGTATTTATTGACAAAGATCACCAGTCTTTTAATTGGTTTTGAAGGGTAGTTTGAGCATTATAAAAAATCGCACTGTTGCTGGGAATGAAGGCTAGAAAGTCAAATTTAGAAATTATTTTGTCAATTAGTTTAGTTGTAGTAGATTGTTGCTTGGTGTTGTAGTTTGCTGATTTCCTTTGAGTGACCATGGTAGTGATAACAATAGTTACTACAGGCAAAAAGATAACATCAATGATAGGAATGATATGCATGTGAACATCATTCAAACTACATAATCCATCGAGATACCTCTCACAACTGGGAAGGTAGTCTTCATGTTATTGAAACTATGCTACAAGGTCCCCAACTACGAGGAATGTTTGGGGGCTTAGCTCATGAGGATCCCTATGAACACCTGATTAACATTTCAAGGATACTTCTTCCAATTCTAAGTGTCAACGCTCAAGGGCTCACCGAAAGGATTGACTTCAAAAAATTCCAAAAAAATGTTGTGTCGACAAAGGGAGGATCCTTTCGGTGAATCACTTACAGCATTCGGCGAGCATAGACAAGCCCACCAAAAGTTACAGTGCATTTTAGGGGTTAGGGGCGTAGAAATGGCGATCAAAGAAGACTTTCAGTGAGTCACCGAGTGCACTCGGCAAACTCGGGATTCTCGCCGAAAGTTACATAACCAAAAGTATCAAAAACCATGAAATTAAAGGAGATATAGGAGGGTTCAGCAAACTGCCGAGTGGTTCGGCGAGCTCGACCCAGCTCGCCAAACTGCCCAACGTGCCTACTTTCTACTCCGACTTCCAAAATCAACCCCATAGCCCCAAAAAAGAAATAAAAGCATACACATACTCAATTGGAATCAGACCCATAAGACCCATGCAACCAGGGTACTCAGACTTCCCCTATTTTGACCAAATATGGTAATTTGATGACTTTAGCCCTTAAGAATGACGTCAAATGCTCCATCATTGGGAAAACCACGTCATTTAGCACAAATATGGGTTACTCAGACTTCACCCGACTAGACCCAATAACAATTAAGCACAACCCAACAATTTATTATCAATTTTAAGGCACAAAACTCAGGAAATTAACACTTACGCATTCTAGACATGATATCAAAATTAAAACAGGCAGGCAAGCACACAAAGACAGATTCAGAGAGGCCCAGCACACATCATTAAGAACAAAACAATTTCAAATGAGTTTAACCGCTAAATATGAGTTTTGGGTTCATAAAACCAACCTTTCATGCTGAATATATGATTTGAAAAGCTAGGCGGCAAAGATTTCCAACTCCAAATACAGGATCAACGACTAAAAAGCAAGAAAATAAGGGAATATAGGAAACATAGATAGCGGGTGTGATTATAGGAAGTTAAAAAGTGAGGGAATGTGAAAGAGTTTGAAATTTAAACCTTTGCCCTTTGAAAAACCGTCCAATTCTCGCCTTTTCGGCGATATTAATTTTTGTCGCCGAACCACTCGACGACACGCCGAGTGGGTACTTTTCTCACTGAGTTTTACAGGACCTCTAGTTAATGTGGGGGTCTAAACGGCGGACTAAGTCGGGATCATCGACCTGTTCGGTGATACGCCAACTTGTCCATGGGCCCACTGAGTTTTATAGACTCCATCTTCTTATTTATTGAGTCCAACAGTGGTCAAGGTCAGGCTCACTGACCTCTTCGGGGAGTCGCCGACTGGATATTTTGCTTGCCAACCTACACTTTTCAAACACATTCCACATTTTCATCTGCACAATCAACACACGTTATTACAAAAACAAAATGAAAGCAATAAAACTTTGGTTGCTTCCCAAGAAGCACCTTAGTTAACGTCGTGGAACGACACAAGTCCCTACTCAAACTTCATTCCTGGGGTTTGCCATAGTGGCACTAGGCAGTCCCCCTTTTTGTCTTGGGTAGAGGAAAGACAACACATGACCCATTTAGGTCTCCAATAGCTGCCTAGATATGGAATGAGAAGCAGTCATCTGATTCAGCATTGAGACATTCTCTTTTATATCTTTCAACACTCTGTTGTGTTCTTCGACTTTGTGGAGAATGAGTGAGAGTATCTCTTCTACTTGTCCACTCTCATAGTTCTTGAACTTTTTACGCACATGAGGGGGAATGTACCTGTCCTTATTTTTGTACGGTACTTCCAATTCCATAATCGTTCTGTCCCAGAGATCTAGCTGAGTCAATAGTAAGGCCAAAGTCTAGTCCTTCTCTGTCTCCTAGTAGATCTTGGTCAATTGATTAAGGAGTTGGGCTGCTATTGCATAGGGCTGTTGTATTAGACCACCCGGAGAAAGTTTGTCAACCACTCCTCTATTCTCAGGACCAAGACCTCTATAGAAACATTCCAGTAGCATCTCATATGGGATTCCATGAGTTGGGCATTGTAGCAATATTATCTTAAATCTGAGCCACAACTCATGGATTGACTCACTCTCCAATTACCTGAAATTTAGGATGTTATCCCTAGGAATCATAATTTTTGAAGGAGGGTGGTCCAGTTGGTTACCATTGCTACAAGACATGGTCCTTTCTTCTACTCTAAACAAGCAACATACAAACCAAAACTGAAAGTAAGTAGATTCAACTATGACTTAAAAGAACAAAATTCAATTTCACCAAAAGAATCTCAATCAACACCATTCCCCGGCAGGGAAGCCATTTTGATTAATGTTTTCAAGGACACTTCTTCCAATTCTAAGTATCAACAATCGCTAGTCAGTATAAAGCCCAACTAAATGAGTTGGGGTCGAATCCCATAGGGAGTGGTACGTGTTTGAGAGTCAATTGAGAAGTACGAACATGGTCGAATCAGTCATAGGAATAAAAATTATCGAATAAAAACATCATTCAAATTAGGGGGTGACACGAATGTCAAATGGGGGTTTTGGTTTGAAATTATCAACTACAACAGCAACAAACAATACGAAATAACAATAATGAGATGGGTTCTTGGGATGTGATTGATTATAGGCTAATATAGACACATGAGTAATTGCAACTATTAGAAAATAGCTAGATATTAGTGAGTAAGCTAGGCCATAGAGGAGGTAAACTTTCTCTCGAACAAATTACCCCGAATCAAGTCAATTTCTCTCGAACATCGACAAGCATGCAAAATAAGAATAGCCCACACCTTAGTCCATTCACTCTCTCGAGCTGAATGTATGGAATTGGGTTTAGGATTCACTCTCTCGAGCTGAACCCATGTCAACCCAATACCCACTGGCCATCAATCAAAAAGCTTAGTTTTAAAACCTCTCTCTCGAGCAAGCCAAAAACACAAAGGTAGAACTGCATTTGAAACTATAATTCTTAAATTAAACCACAATTAATGATTGAACTTACTTATAAATAGCATTTAAACTAACAATTAGCAATACCCATATACTGAAATAGCCCATAATCACATAATCAAAACCTAAGAATTGGGGTTTTACCTAGACATTATAAAAAGATAAAAATCATTACCAAATTTAGTTTCCATCAACTGGGTAAGATTAATTCCGTCCTTACAATGTTCCAATTCGAAGAATCTCAAAGACCCACTTTTCAATTTTTCAAAAGTGAAAAACTTAAATTCTCCAAAGCTTAGGAAAAACTAGAGAAAAATTTGTTTGAATACTCAGAATAATAATCACAATTTGATATAATGAAAATTAGATCCTAAACTAAATGTTAAAAAAATGTATTTATAGTCGCCAAAAATATGTTGCGAAGAGCTACTCGGTGCAGTTAGTCGGGCTAGCTGAACCACTCAGCGAGCCACCCTTTGGTCACTTTCATAGCCTTTATGCCTTGTCATTCAGCATCCTCAAATTTTGTAACTTTGGGCGATCCAACATTGCATTGCGGAACCATTCGATTATCCACAGACTGCTTCTTCCACTCGCCAACTTGGTTCTTTCCTTCATTGGCTTGGCACACTGGAACTTTAGGCGGTCAAATAGCCATTCGGTGACTCACCAAGTGGACTTGGCGATCACCAAGCTTGCATTTCTTCATTCTTTCCACTCTCTTTGTGCCTTTTTGCAAATTAGTGTCTTTGCTTTGGTCCTCAATCCATATACCTGGAAATCAAGGGTTTTACATAAGTTATTGGCACAAAATAAGCATTTGAGGACACTAATTCTATACAAATAAAACCCTATATGAGTCTAAATCTCGGACTCATCAACACCTTCGGAATTTTGTGAGGTATATGGGTTGTTTCTTTCCAAAAACATCTCACAAGAGTCTATAAGGTTAAAGTTATTCCTGTTCTCTGTGATGGTGAAGCTACAAGATGGTTGGTAGAATTTCCAAATGACTCTATCACTTCTTGGGAGGAGTTGAATGAAGCTTTCTTGGAGAGATTCTTTCCCCGAAGATGGTTAACTTTGAACCCAAATGCAAAACTTTAAAAGAATTAAAGGTGAACCTCTATATGAGACTTTGTTATGGCTTAACAAACTACTCTTTAAATGTCCAACTTATGGTGTTCCAGACAATATTCTATTTCAATACTTCTTTTGCAGCCTTGATTCAGCCAATAAAGGGGTGGCTGATAAGTTTGTCCAAGGAGGATTAATGAGACAATCGTACGAAGTGGCGATGTTTTTGCTAGATGATATGACCAATGTTAACCGAGCATGGCATATTAGAGAAGGCCAAGTATCTACTCAACAATTGTTCATGTGTAAAGAACACATTGAGAAGGACATCAAACGAGATAAAAACAAGGCCAAAATGATGACCCAACTAGATTTGTTGTCCTAACATGTCATGGGATGTGGACTTAAATCGGTTAATGCGGTTGGAACAAGTAGTGGCCAATGACCAGAAGATTCTAAGTTTGAGGAATTATACAATGAAAAAGTTCAATACTTGGGAAACCGAATGGGGGGGGGGGTTCTCACCCAAATTACCAACGACAAGGTGGGAACGAAGTTTGGAACAAAGAGTGAGCTAGCGGTTGTAAGATTGGAGAGGTAGGAATTGGAGAGATAGGGAGGTTGTAAAAGTTACATATATTCCTCCCTATGATCGTCCATGACCAAAAGAACTACCTGGTCCAAAAGGAAACCGAACTGAGGAAATGCTCACAAGAATATTCAACAAGGTTGAGAGATCCAGCAAGGTGTTGAAGGAATTGTAAAATGACTTCTCCACCTTATCTCAAATGGAGACCTCTCATTCGGTTTCTATCAAATAGTTGGAAACTTAGATGTTCTAGATTGCCACACATCTCAATCCAAGGCAAAAGGGAACATTACCTAGCGATACGGTACCAAATCCCAAAAAATAAATGTTGAGGAAATGAGAACTATGTCATCCACAAAATTAAATAAGGAGCTTCTAGGAAGGCAACCCAAGTCTTTACTTTTATTTTATTTCTTTCAATAACATGCATTATGAGTGCAGGTTGAAAAGAAGTCAAAGTGTTGCAAAGGAAACAATAGGTGATGCCAAAACCATAACGGGGATCTATCGGAGGCATTGCGAAGATTCATCTAGAAAATGAGAAAAAGTGTACTATAAATTTTACGGATCTGAGCTCCAAAAGGTGATCTACCGAAGTACACTACGTAGAGTTGTAGACTCTATCGAGTTCGCCAAATCTGCCTTCAAGTTTGGTACTCGTTCAGGCCTCTTCGACGAGCTTCAACTCTAGTTGAAGATCCTCCAAATGCACTAGGCAACGTTAGTTATGACTTCAGAATGTGCCTGGTATAAAAAAGTCCAAGGGTTTTTTCATTTTAAAAAGAAAACCCTTTGCCAACTTTGAGATATCTTCCCATCCTTCACTTGTAGTAGCATATTTGAGTGTGTTAGTAAACTTCTTGTGAGATTATAGAGTGCGTGGAGTGCATATTATTGCTAGATCAGTTGACTCATACCCTAACCTCCCGTGTGTTCACTTTTTTGCTTCTATTTAAGGTTGGTATTCGATTTATGTCTTATGATTTGAGTTTACAAATATATTTTCTATATGGGAATTAGGCCATGCTATTCATGTTGTTTGTTGATTTCATTGGGTCGTGCTAAAATGATTGTATTGAATTGTGCCCATGCGTCGATTGCCTATGTTTGTGCATTGAAATTGTTAAACTTGAATGTGTTGGTTACTTGTTGAAATTGGCTAGTATATATTGTTGGGTATTGTTTGAATTTGATGTGGGTGAAATCTGAATAGCCTAGTGTTGACCCCATTTCATGATTTTGCCCAATGATAGATAGAGTGACAACTTTCTTAAGGGTAAATCATCAATTTGAGGAGTATATTATGAAAATAAGAGGAAGCCTGAGTACCCATGGGTAGATAAGCATGTGGGTAGATTGTAAAGTTAAGGCGAAGCTAGATATTGTAATGAAAATAGGTACTAGGATGAACATCACTTTTTTGACGGGCTTGTCTTAGCTCACCATGGCGGTTAGGCAAATTGTCGAGTATTCCCCAGCTCGTCTTCTTGAGTTAATATGTGACCATGGATATTGTTCCATATGGCAAACTTGTCTTAGTTCACCGAACTCACTAGGTTAATTGCCAAGTGGGAGTGGAAACCGCCCTTGATGCCTTTTTCTTTTCATTTTGCACTGCTAGTTTGATGAGCTCATTGGAGCTCGCCCATCCTATTAGGTGAACCGCCTTCTCATTAGGTGACCCTTAGATCAAATTTTGAACTGTGCTTTCAATTGATTTTGATTTCAACTAACCTTCACCGATCTTTGTTTGGAATTGTTGTATTTTTTAGGAAATGAGTAAAGAGCACCTAGAAAAAGACATGTGACCTCTATCTCAGAACATGACACTCCCCCTCCTCTTAAGTGGCATAAAGGGATAGTCCTTAATGAGCCATCTGAGGCTCCTAGATAACAATCCACTCCACGCTCTCCTACGAGTGTGAGTAAGAGACCAAGGAAACATATATCCACAAAAAAGATGGATATCAAATCCAAATTAGTATCACCTCCTAAGAATCCAACCCTTGCCTCTTGTATTCTCCTTGTCATAGCTCCAAGAGCTCTTAATAGGCTCAAGGCTGATGGAGAACAAACAATTCTTGAGGAGGAAAAGCTCTCCTATGATGAAATAATGAGTGCTTACCTGACTATATGGGAGACCATTATATTGCACAAGTTTGAGAATTTACAAAACCAAAACGCCCATAAGTGCCACAATGGGTGAGGAAATTCTAGGAGGCCCTGCCTATGAAGATAAAGGGCATAATCTAGAAGCCCATAGAAGAAGTTGAGGTCCGTGGCAAGAAAGTGCAATCTCATTCTGGTGCAATAAATGATATTTTAGGCACCAAAAGCAACCCAACCGACATTTTCAAGCTTCAGATGAATTTCAATTTAAATTCCCACAAGGAGTGGTTGGAACCACTTATTTTTTATTCATCTCCTCTATGAATAGTTGAAGGAGCAAAGATTAAAAAAAAGACATGAATGCCAATCCTCCGGCATCCAAAAGTCTTCCTAGTGGGGTGCATCATTGACCAAATAGAACTTAATGTAGAGTCGATAATTGTGGAGGAGATGCTTATTAGGGCCAACGTAGATCAAACATCCCTTCCATTCCCAGTCCTGATAACACAACTGTGTGAAAAAGATAGAGTTCCTTTTTGGGGGGAAATTAATGTGCAGATCACCCTGGCCTCCTCCGATGACACTTAGAGGATCGAGGCTGATTATCTACAAGATGAAGCGGCTCGGAGGAAGCTGCCAGCACTTGACACCATGCCCGTTGTTGATACCGCTACCTTGGCTTCTGAGGCTACCACATCCAGTCATTCTGTGGAGCAGTCAGGTATATCTTAGTTTGATAGTTGCCTTCCACTTCTTACATTACTGTTCCTGCTACACTTGCCCCTATTCTTACTTTTCTTCCCCCTTGACCCAGGCCATGATCTACCAAATGGGGAGTCTAACCCGGTTTTTGGATGCTAGGGCCGCGAGGATTGAAAACGATATGCCCTCATTAATTGATAGGGTGATTTAGCGAGCTATGGCTTCGTTAAGAGATGGGGCGACCCTATGTAAGAGATTTATTAAGTCACATTGGTTGAGGTTGGATAACCTTATAGCTACACTAGAGGCCCGATAAAAGGTCGAGGGTAGTTCGGAGGTGATTGCTCATATGATGGGTCAGATTGCTACTTTGACCGCATATGCAGACAAGATGAGGTCTATCGATATTTTGATGTTGTGCGGTGAGGTTCCCCTACCTAATTCCTCTACCTCTATTCCACTGACGATGCCTAGTAGTGAGGCATCTCTAAGGGTGCAAATGAGTGGGACAACTGAGAGCGTTACTAATATTATTGATGAGGATGATGAGAGATCTGAAAATGATTTGGCTGAGGAGATCGAGGAGGATTAGTTGAGGAGAGAAGCGGATGAGGAGATGATTTAATTGACACCCACAGAGTTGCAAAACATTGAGGAAGTGATTGAATATGCTATGTTTGAGAGATCCCTTCGAGAGACCTTTACAATTGGCACCAATGGAGTCTCTTCAGACTCTACCATTCCTCCCAATGATATGTCGAGCACTAATACCCCGGATAATGCTATAATGCTTCCTCCTGTGATCTTATTGTTGGGATCTCATTCCCCAGATGATGCCACTTCTCCCGCTGAGAGCACTCCACAAACATAGGGGGATATTTTCACTCTTCCGCATGTACTCTTACTTTTGCATTGAGGACACTACACTTTGATTTTTGGTGGGGTGAGGGAACTTATGCCAAAATTCCCCTTTGATTTGTCTTTTGTTATTTTCAATTTTGGATGATGTAATATTTTTTTTATATTAAAGTGTTTCGATTGGTTTGGTTTATGGCTTTTGGTCTCTTTTGTTTTCTCTCAAATTTGCAATTTTCCATGAGTTTTGGAAATCAAGAAATGCTTGAGTTTTCATCGATAATAATTTGAGGATCGATATTTTCAATATCGATGTCTTGAATAGACTCATGATGAGCATGTCGTATAGTATTTGTATTGCAAGAAAGAAATCCATGTGGTTGCACTTTTGAACAATCTTTTTAAATCTTGTGTTAACTAGCTGTGTTTTGATGTGAGCCTTACAATGAAAATCCATGTGTGGTGATATCTTACTTGGAAGGATGTTTATGGAAGCCTAGAATTTTTCTTGTTAGTCTAATTGTCTAGCCTTGGTAAGGGTAAGAAATGATCTTGAGAATTTTTTTTGAGAATGAAGCCAAATTTCCATATCCTTGTGTTACTAACTTGTGAGGGTGTGCATCCATTTTGAAACCATTTGAGCCTAAATCGACCCCCTTCTTTTTTTCTTTGAACCTAAAAAAATTATTGATAACCATATTGAAACCTCTTGAGCCAAATTGTCCCTAACTTCTCACCAAAAATCCTTTTTGATGCATTCGTATGTTTGAATAGCCAACTTAGGCTATAGTTGGGGGTTAAGATAAAAGAGGAATGAAATCCAAGTGAAAGGCAAAGGAGGATGAAATAAGAGACAACTTTCAAGTTTGTTACAAAACAAAGAAACCCCTCCTTATAAAAAAATAATATGTGTGATGAACAATATTTGAAAAATTGAAATGAAAAAAAGAATTTGATGAAATAAAAAAGGGATTCCAAATTAGTGTTATTGACAAATAAAAGTTTGAATTCTCAAATGAAAAAGAATGAAACGAACTTGAGACGAGGTGAAGATGATTGCAACAGTGTTTTGAAAAGGTGAAGTCACTGGGCCAAATTGACCATAGCCTAATCCTCAGGCCCATTACAAGCCTAAAACCCCCTTGAGACTTGCATGAACTAGGTTGTGTGATTATTGAAAAATATGGACAAACCTATGGGATGAAGCTTGCATGTATTTCTCTTTTAGGAGAGTGAGAGTTGTATTGATTCCTTACTTCTTGATTGATTTGCTTTGTGAGAGCATGAATTTTTTGTTGATGTGAGGGCACTTGAATGCATTTTTTGAAACATGATCTTGCATTAGAAAAGAAGCTATAGTGAGCTTGAGCTTGTGTTGAGACCGGTAGTCATTATTTAAAGCTTTTAGATCGTGATTGAGTGTAGCATGTTACGTTGTTAAGAGTAGTCGTGTAATTGAACTTGCATGTTAGCTCTCATTTAGTACTGTAGTAGACACCCTTGTTGAGCTGATTATGTTCTTAATTTACTTCAAGACAAGCAAAAGCTTAAGTTGGAGTGTTGTTGAGTGGTAGATTTACGCTTATTTGAGGTCTATTTAGCTCAACAATTAGTGTCCTCATTGCCCAATTATGTCTTATTCTAATGATATTTTAGTTATTTGAACCTACGGAGGATAAATACAAGGCAAGAATGAATGTTTAAAAAATGACAAAAAATATATAATGAAGTGTAAACTCCACATTGTTGATCGCCTAGGAAGAAGGGCAGATCGCCTAATGAGTTTGAACTCACCCAAATTGATAGTGCATGACACTTAAATTTATTGAGGTAGGACGGCGAACAAAAAAGGAAATTATGATGCGCCGAATGAGAAAGGCGAACATGCTGGCCATCACCGAAGGCGACAATACAAGGAGAAAAATTGAAGGCTCAAGGCAAAAAAAATGTGATACTCAGCGATTCCCCGAGTGTGGGTAGACTTGAACGAGCTCACTGACTGAGGTTCAAACACATGAAGTCTAGATCAAGAGAAAGGCGAGTTGAGAAACAGTTGGTGATCCGCCCATTGTGAACGGCGAGCCCGACTATCACCCAATGGGTCACCAATTGAGTTTTGGGCCAAATTTTGAGGAAATTATAAATAGCCCAAAGGAAAGAGAAAAATGCAGTTTGGAAAAGGGAGTTCCAAAAATTCTAAAGTTTTAAACAATAGTTAGATAGAGAAACAGTTTACCTTGTGAAGAACACTTTCTAGCTTTTGGGGTTTTTCAACTTTGTTCTTGAAAATTGATCAATTGAAGTTAAATGCAAAGTGGGTTTACTTGTAATTGTTTAGTTTCAAGTTACTCATGGTTGTTTTCATGAAAGGTATAATTTTTTTACTCTTTGTGATGAGTGGCTAAATGCCCAAGATTTAGGGGTGCAATTATGGGGTTGAGTGTTGATTTAATGTAGTGGGTATTGTGTTATGCTGCTTTTTATACATGGATTTGAGCTAATTATCATCAGGTTAACTTATTATTTAAGGTTGCAAAATTAATTCCTACTTTCTATCTCCGATTGATGCTCAAAAGAGATTAATTGGAGTGGGTAATTAGTCAGATACTTGCAATTTATATTTGATTTCTATAACTTGCTTGAAAGTAGTGGTTATGATTCGGATCTATTTTCCATATTGCTACATCGAAAGAGAGAATAGTTTAAGATATTGGGTTGTTTAGTATAGCACATAGATGAGACGAAAAGGAGATTCTATGATATAATGTTTTGAGATCGAAATAACATTAGTGTCATTGAAGAGGACCCAGGCTATCCATGCATTTTCATCACTATAGAGCAACACAATTAACTCTATGTGATATTGATTTCCAATCCTCGCACCCCTAGATTACTTGTTACTTATTTGATATTCTGAAATCTTGGTTTAATTGCAAGTTTTGATAACCAAATCCTTTTATTAAATTTGGTGGAATGATCCACTGACTTGTTTTATTGCTGCAAATGAATGAATTTATATGCCAAATTTCTTGGTAGAATTCCTAGCCTTGTATCATTCTCTGTAGGATTCGACCCTGACACTACGTTAGGTATTTTTATTAACAACGATTGATTACTTTTTTAATTGGTTTTGAAGAGTAGTTTGAGTGTTATCAATTATATGCAAACTATGGCTCTGCTAAGGCTAAGAACGGGCGCAGTGACCTCTTAAGTCTAATACACAAGCTTGCAACATATCCTCCAATATTTGTGTAGTACATTTTGACTACCCGTCGGTCTACGGATGGAAAGTTGTGCTAAGATCAACATGGGTGTAACACCTCCGACTAAAGAAAAATAGAAAATGTATCTTTCCAGAATCAGGTGTCAGAACCGACGGAAACCACACACAGACCGTAGGTAGAACCATGGACCATAGGTGGGGTCCCATCGTTGGAGTCTTAAGTTTGTTGATCTATGATCCCACCCACGGTAGACCAGTATGGTCTGTGGTTGGACCTACAGACCGTAGGTGAGGGTCAGCAGAGAACCATAAACCATGACCTCAGTTGATGGTCAGTAGACCAAACGATGGACCATCGACCCCTCTGTGGATGGGCCTCGTTAGCTGTTAAGTCAAGGTCATTTTGGTCTTTTCCCCTATGCATTAGACATTTAAAATATGTCGTTTTACTTAGTCTAAGCCTAAGAATTTATTCAGAACTTACCTAAAACCTTTATTCTCCAAACTGACCAAAATTTAGAGCAAAAAGAGAAGAAAGAGGCGCTAGTTTTCCCAAGAACAATCAGAAGGATTGCTTCATGTTTATGACCCGAAATCGAAGGATTTCTCCATGATTTTCGTCACTAGGTATGTGGGATTTCACTAGTGGGTTCCTTTCATCCACTAGGTCCCTAGAATTCAATCAGATCCTTGATTCTACCTATCTTGTTTAGACCTAGGGTTTGTAAAATTTTGGAGAATTGTTATGATTTCAGTTGCTATAGTATCCATAATATAAATATCATGTCTTCTTGGAAATGTTATTAAATTCCTCATATGAAACTCAAAACCCTAGTTCAGTAGATTCTCTTAGTTCATGAATTGCACTAGCTAACTCAGTTAAACAAATAATCATACTCTAGATTTTGAATGTTACATTGTAAGTATATAAATGTTGTATTCCCAGTTAGCATGTCAGTATTTTGAGATATTCAATATTTTAGTTACATTTCAGTCATAAACATATTTGTAACACCCCGAAAACTAGTAAGTGCAACTAGAGCCTTACGTGAGAGTTTTAGAGTTTGATATGTGGGTTATAATTGTAAAATGGCTTCCCGTACTTAGGATGAGGGGCTTAGGGGTTAAACGTTAAGGTATGACTTCCCAAGGACCAACAAAGGGCCCTTGAGGAGGACCCTAAAGCCTAACCTCCAAGCTTCCCCAAAACTGCCCAAAAGTGTGAGCTACAGATGGGACCTACGGGGCATAGGTCCATCCACGCCTCATGGGACTGACTTGTGGGTCAATACCCTAAATGGAGAGCTTCAGACCATCCCCTATGGACCTGAAGGACGCCACGTGAGTCCACTAACGGACCGTGGGTCATGCCTGCAAATTTGTCCAAATCTCGGCCATGGTAAGGGACTTTTAGGTAATTTCCTTTTTAGTTATTATTAAGTGGGGTAATTTTGTATAGTATTAATTCACCTCTTTAAGTGTTTTTAAGTCATTAACCACCTCATAAATCCCAAGACCCTAAATCATAACCAACTTTCCCCCAAATAATTCTCTCTAAAACTCCATAGAAGAAGAAGAAGAAGAAGGTGAAGTCTAGGGTTGAAGGGGCTCTCTTTTCTCCTCAATTTCGTGGTGAATCTTCAATAAGGTATGGTGTATTTTCATCTATGGGTATCATTCACCCATATAGTCCCTTCAAAACTCAATTTCACAACTCAAAATTTCCCCAAAAGCTAGGGTTTTACTCCAAGTCAAGAATTCCTTTCCATAAACGATTTCAATGATTTATTTGCTTTATATTATGATAAAATTGATGAATTTATACTGTTTTAAGATGAATTCTTCAAGAATCCATGAATTCCCTATTTTCCCAATTTGGATCTTAAAGTATGAGTATTACTGTATGTTAATCCAATTGAATGGATAATGGTTGTTTATGGTGTAATGACATGATTTTAGTATGATTATATTTGTATTCTTGATAAACCAAAGGTTTTAGGTTGAAATTGATATAGTTTGGTTTATGCCATGGAAAAAGCAATTGAGGGCTTTGATATGATCTTCTAAGATTGATGAACTACTTTATGAATTACTTGAGATTAGAGTAACTAAATATGAATTACTTAAAAGTAAATATTGTAAACATGAATTTATTAGATTAGGGGTTATATGATTGATCATGGTTTAGTGATATTGAGATTGAGTTTGTATGATGTTATATGACTATAATTGGGTAAGAATGAAGCATGTGGTTAGATTATCTTGAGAATTAGGTATACATGGTGATCATGTGAAGTATTTCTTGAGAGTAAGGATTGTAATATGAAGATGATTTTTACAGCTTTAAGGGTAAAAACTAATATATATGAGCTAATGATGTTAAGGCTTTAAGAGAAAAGCTATTAAGTGTGTTGAATTGTATGTGATTTTATTGTGGAAAGACTCCACCAACATGAGCCATATTATGAGTATTTTAGATCATGCATTTAGTGACTTAATTACCTGAACTATGATTATATCCATGTCTAATATATTGAATTCTAGATGTGTTGATTGAATATGGTATTTGGTCCTTAATGGGGCAATATATGACATTATACATGCTTTATGAAAGTGTGTTTATGTAACACCCCGACTTTTCGAAACGTATAAATTAACTCGTATCTTCGTGGAAAGACCAGGAGGGTGGGTAATAAATTAATAATCATGTGCTATGTGATATTTTAAGTGTTCAAGTGTTGTATCTCAAGTTTTGAATTTAGGTAAGTGGAAAAATAAAAGTTGGCAAAAGTTACCGTAAATTCCTTTTTAAAGTTTTGTCTGAAATTTTGGTCAAATGTCTCGGAAGTTTTCTCCCAATATATTAAGATTTATGATCACCACGACCTATAAAATCTAAGGTCTATGAGTCTACTTTTCAACGCATCAAACCGTTCGTTCATAAGACTTCAGAATAGAGAGATATTCACATTTTCATGGGACTGCGCAGGCAGGCACGTGAGGTGGGGCCCTAGGTCGGTGGAATGTTACATATATCTTCTTCTTCGACCTTTTTCTTCAGTTTTAAGCTAAAAACCGGAGAAATTAGAGAAACCCATTTCTAGGATCAAGTGAAGTATAAATTTTCTCGACGTAAGTCCTTGACAAAAGTTGTTCTACACGTTGGGCTCATCATCATGGTATAATTTGTTTTATCGATTGTGTAAAATATCACACTTTAGTGTTGGGGCAGCAAGGGTTTGAATATATTTGAAGGTTTTGAGGCATATTACGAACCTAAGATCGAGGTAAGACCCTTCTTTCATCGACTTGAGCTTTTATAAGCAGCAAATAGCAATTTGCGACGGAAATACATATCTTTTATCGTATTTCCATGGTATCTTTTATTTTTGTGTGTTAATTATGATCCTACCTTGTGGTAGTATCGAGGGGGTTACGAGTAAAAGTCGTTAGGCCATGTGAATTCAGCAAAAAAGGTATGTTAAGGCTATTCTCTTCTTACGGCATGTTGCCTTAAAGCTTAGGAGCAATGTAATAGAGTTGTTATCGTTGTTATACTTGTAGCCATTATTGTTGATTGTTGGCTGCTCGAGTGGAAATAATCCTCTCTTATCGGGATTGTCATTCAGTAGTAGCGTCCCTATGTTGGACACGACTTAGAGGCTATTTTTATAGGTTGCTTATAACTAAATTACTCGTTTTTAGCTGTTGGATTGTTATTGTTGCCCTTGGGGCTATTGTGGTTAGCTGCAGGAATGTGATCTATGCCTAGAAGGGCTATGTTTTGCCTACAGGTCTATATGGATGCCTAATAGGGCAATGAGGTGCCTACGGGGCTATATTGATGCCTAGAAGGGATATGAGTTGCCTACAGGGCTATATTGATGCCTAAGAAGGCTATGTGCTTCCTACAAGACCATGTTGTTACCTAAGAGGGCTATGAGTTGTGTATAAGCTATGTTGATGCCTAAGATAGCCATGTGCTGCCTACGGGGCTATATTAATGCCTAAGAGGGCTATGTGACTGCCTACGAGGCTGGGGGACTACCGATAGGGATATATAGGCTGATTGGCACCTTCTAGGCTTATGGGGGCCTGAGTTGGTGGTCTTGTGTGCTGTTTGTACCTACCGAGCTTATGGGGGCTTGGTTAGGTTTTTGTTTTATTAGTTTTGATAAGTTTAGATTTAGGAGCAGGTCATTACTCTTATATTATCCTTAATTTATTTATCAAATTATTCCAACATATCATAATACCTTCTCATAGTCTGTTGCCTTTCATACTCTGTACAATATTTTGTACTGACGTCCCATTGCCTTGGGGGCGCTGCATTCATGCATGCAGGGCCTGACAGACGACCGAGTAGAACTCCTCAGTAGCAGGATTGACTTTTATCCGGTTGGCTAGCCCCTTTCCTCCGGAGCTGCCAGAGTTAGGAGGTTTGTTACTTTTTGTTGTATATATCTTTATGGGTAGGCTGGGGCCCTGTCCCGCTAATCTTTACTACTCTTAGAGGCTTGCAGACTAGTGTGTGGGGTTTATAGCTACGTTATGTCCATGTTGGCCTAGTTTGTTGGTTTGCTGAAGCTTGTTAGTTGTGTGAATCATTGTCTTGATATACATGCTTTCAGTTTCGGTATATAGATCATGGTGGCCTTGATGGCCCAATCAGGACTTCTTTGCTAGTTGGTATCCTTATATGAACTCTTGGGAGTAGCTGTTTATTTTATGGATCTGTTTACAGGGGCCTTGCTGGCCGAGGGCTTAGTTTTAAGCCGAGATATACCTGTTTGTTTTGTTGATTGTGTGTGGCTTCCATGCGCTAGTAGCGAATGGTTCATCAGGGTCGGCTCGGGCCTGAGTTTTGGCAGTAGGAGCCAGTTACGCCCCTTTGAATCTGGGGCGTTACAAACTTGGTATCAAAGCAACGTCATATTCTAGGGAGTCTGCAAGTCGTGTCTAGTAGAGTCTTGTTTATAAATGTGTTGTGCACCACATTCGATAAACAAGGAGCTACCAGACATGTTAGAATGACTGTCCTTATTTTGCTCACCTCGTGCTATAGAACGGTGTCTTAATGGTTGATGTTTCTAGCTTATAATTGATATTTGTATATAAATATAGATGGCTAACACCAGACAGACCACAACTAGCCAGGGACTGGATAAAACTGCAGGCGAGGGTACTGGCGAGGTACCACAGGTGGAGGCAGCCCATTGTGAGACCAAGGGGAGACATCTTCTCAGTCCCCTATAGCTTCTCCACCGCTACAGGAGCCTCTGAGGGCTACAAGACCCCCGATTCCACCACCAGTACCACTTCTAGTTACTCATATTCCATCTGATCAGGATTTCAAGAGTGCAGTACATATGTTAGCACAGTTAGTAGCTGCACAGTGCCAACCCGTTGTGCCAGATGGTGCCGGACCTTCTTAAGGGCCCAGAAGTTCGAGAGTTCGTGAATTTCTTGCCTTGAATCCTCCACAGTTTACAGGGACAGATCGCAGAGAAGACCCTCAGCACTTTATTGATCAACTTCATAGGAACTTCAGAGTCATGCATGCCTCAGTGACTGAGTCAGTTGAGTTAGTAGCATTTGGATTACGTGATGTTTCAGTATTGTGGTATGAAAGTTGGGAGAGATCTAGGGAAAAAGATATATCTCTACCCACTTGGGATAGCTTTACAGAAGCTTTCATAGATCACTATTTGCCTCGAGAGATTAGGGATGGCTGAGTGGACTAGTTTTTGAACCTCCGACATGGTGGCATGAGTGTCCGAGAGTACGGGCTTAGATTTGATTTATTGGCTAGATATGCACCAACATTTGTTGATACGATGCATGATAGGGTGCGTAGATTTGTGGGAGGGCTTGACTCAGACTATATCGAGGCTTGTTCTACCGCTGCACTATATGATAATATGGATATCTCACGGATTCAAGCCTTTGCACAGGGTATAGAGGATCGCCGACATCTATAGTATACGAGTGAGAGGGTCGAGAAAGAGAGATAGAAGAGGGCTAGGCCCGCTGGTTCATCGGAAGATTTTCAGGGTGGTCCCAGACCTCGATATTCTAGTAGGCCACCTATACCTCCACCACAGCAGTTCCAGGCTAGTAGATTTGATCGTCAGGGACAGTCAGGCCCATGTGAGGGTTCACGAGCATCAGTCTCTCAACAACAGAGGGGTTCAGACCTGGCTAGGACAGCCCCACCGCGTTGCACTACTTGTGGTAGGATACATTTCGGGAGGTGCAGACAGGGTTCCACAGGTTGTTATTCTTGTGGACAGGAGGGACATGGGTGGAGAAACTGCCCTACCATAGGTCAGAGTGGTATATGTCAGTTGGCCAGGTCAACAGTAGGTTTCTCCTCATCCGCACAGTCCACAGGGTGTGGACCCCAGACTTCAGCACGTAGAGGTAGAGGTAGAGCCATAGAGGGTGCATCTAGTTCTGGTAGTGGACAGAACCGTACATATTCATTAACCGGACGACAGGACTCAGAGTCATCACCATATGTTGTGACAGGTATATTAATTGTTTTCTCCCATTGTGTTTATGCTTTAATAGATCCTGGATCTACT
This sequence comes from Solanum chiquidenum, assembly GCA_029582725.1. Classification (NCBI taxonomy): domain Eukaryota; kingdom Viridiplantae; phylum Streptophyta; class Magnoliopsida; order Solanales; family Solanaceae; genus Solanum; species Solanum chiquidenum. The sequence goes on from JAJOOS010014162.1 coordinate 27,073, forward strand.
CTATCTTATGTTATTCCATTTATAGCGGGAAAGTTATGTATAGTAGCAGAGTCATTAGATCGACCCTTTATTGTTTCTACACCAGTTGATGAGTCTATTATGGCCAAGAGAGTCTAACGAGGTTGCACGGTAGAAATTATCGACCGTCAGACCTCTGTAGATCTTGTAGAGTTAGAGATGGTTGATTTTGACGTCATTATGGGTATGGACTGGTTAGTGTCTTGTTATGCTAATGTTGAGTGCCAGACAAAGATTGTTATATTCCACTTTCCAGGAGAGGCAGTTCGGGAATGGAAAGACGATACAACAACGCCAAAAGGTAGGTTTATTTCCTATCTTAAGGCAAGGAGGATGATTACCAAGGGTTGTATTTATCATCTTGTTCACGTTCATGATATAGATGCAGAACCACCGACTCTTCAGTCTATCCCTGTAGTTAATGAGTTTCTAGATGTATCTCCAAACGAACTTCCTGGTATCCCTCCAGAACAAGAAATTGATTTTGCTATCGATATGCTACCAGGTACACAACCCATATCTTTCCCTCCTTATAGAATGGCTCATGCTGAGCTGAAGGAGTTGAAGGATCAGCTGAAAGATTTGCTTGATAAAGGCTGCATCAGGCATAGTGTTTCACCATGGGGTGCACTGGTATTATTTGTGAGAAAAAAAGATGGCTCGTTGAGAATGTGTATCGATTATCGACAGCTGAACAAGGCTACTATAAAGAATAGGTATCCCCTTCCGAGGATTGATGACTTGTTTGATCAACTACAAGGTGCTAAGTACTTCTCAAAGATTGATTTGAGATCAGGGTACCATCAGGTACGTGTTCGTGAGAAAGATATTCCGAAGACAGCTTTCAGAACTACAAATGGGCATTTTGAGTTTTTGGTTATGTCTTTTGGATTGACTAATGCCCCGACAATGTTTATGGACCTGATGAATAGTATATTCAGGCCGTATCTATATACATTTGTGATTGTATTTATTGATGATATTTTGGTCTATTCGCATTCAGAAGCTGAGCATGCAGATCATTAGCGAGCAGTCCTTCAAGTTCTTCGAGAGCAGGAACTTTACGCAAAGTTCTCTAAGTGTGAGTTCTGGTTGAGCTCTGTGGCTTTCCTAAGCCATATCCTATCAGATGCAGGCATTACAGTTGATACACAAAAGATTGAGGCCATAAAGACTTGGCCCAGACCTATGACTCTAACTGAGGTTCGTAGTTTCTTAGGGTTAGCTGGGTACTACAAAAGGTTTGTAGAGGGTTTTTCTTCAATTTCAGCCCCATTAACGAAGCTGACTCAAAAAGCAGCTAAGTTCCAGTGGACTGAGGCTTGTGAGCATAGTTTCCAGCAGCTGAAGGATAGGTTGACATAAACACCAGTTCTTGCATTGCCAGATGGTTCAGAAGGCTATGCGGTGTATTGTGATGCTTCTAGTGTTGGGTTGGGATGTGTTCTAATGCAGCATGGTAAGATTATTGCATATGCTTCAAGGCAGTTGAGAAAGCATGAGAAGAACTATCCGACCCACGATTTAGAGTTGGCTGCAGTTGTGCATGCGCTAAAGATCTGGAGACACTATTTGTATGGCGTTCATGTTGACATCTTCACAGATCATAAAAGCCTTCAATATATCTTTAGACAGAAGAAGTTAAATCTGTGACAACGTCGATGGATTGAGTTATCGAAAGACTACGATGTGGACATTTTATATCATCCAGGAAAGGCGAATGTGGTAGTTGATGCCCTCAGTCGAAGATCTATGGGTAGTTTATCATATTTAGGTGTTGAGAAGCGTGAGCTAGCACGAGAGCTTCATCAGTTAGCTAGCTTGGGAGTCAAATTGTTAGAGGCAGAAGATAGTGGGGTAGCAATTCAGGACACAGCCGTATCATCTCTAGTTGTAGAAGTAAAATCACGGCAACAAGAGGATCCTAGCTTAGAGCAGCTCAAAGCCAAGGCTCAGAATCAACAGACTTTAGCATTTAATATAGCAGGAGATGGAGTCCTTAGCTATAATGGTCGATTGTGTGTTCCGAATGTTGCAGGGCTTCCGCATCGGATTATGGAAGAGGCACATAATTCCCGTTATTCTATTCACCCTGGTTCGACGAAGATGTACCATGATATTAAGGAGATCTATTGGTGGCACGGGATGAAGAAGGACATTGCTCAGTTTGTGGCACAGTGTCCTAACTGCCAACAAGTGAAGGTTGAGCACCAAAAGCCCGATGGGCTACTTCAGGAGATAGCCATTCCTTTATGGAAGTAGGAAGCAATTAATATGGATTTTATTACAGGGTTACCTCAATCGCGTCGCAAGTTTGACTCTATTTGGGTAATTGTTGATAGACTAACAAAATCAGCCCAATTTTTACCAGTCAGGGCTACTTTTATTGCTGAAGACTATGCAGGGCTCTATATTAGGGAGATTTTTAGGCTACACGGTGTCCCAATATCTATTATCTCTGATAGAGGAGCACAATTCACCGCCAACTTCTGGAAGTCCTTCTAGAAAGGACTGGGGACACATGTTAATCTTAGTACAACCTTTCACCCTCAGACAGGTGGCCAGGTTGAGCGCACAATTTTGACACTCGAGGATATGCTACGGGCGTGCGCGCTAGACTTCAAGGGAAGTTGGGATGACCACTTGCCTTTTATTGAGTTTGCATACAATAATATCTACCATTCCAGCATCGGGATTGCACCTTATGAGGCTTTGTATGGGAGAAAATGTAGATCCCCCATTGGATGGTTTGAGGTAGGTGAGTCAGGGTTAATTGGACCCGACTTAGTCCAGCAGACAGTGGAGAAAGTTAAGCTCATTCGGGAGAGGTTGCTAACAGCTCAAAGTCGACAGAAATCAAATTCAGATGTGCGACGAAGGGACTTAGAGTTTTGTGTCGATGATTGGGTATTCTTAAAAGTCTCGCCTATGAAGGGTGTTATGCGATTTGGCAAAAAGGGAAAGCTTAGTCCAAGATTCATTAGGCCATACCAGATCCTTCTAAGGGTAGGACGAGTGGCTTATGAGTTATTATTCCCTTTGGGCCTAAAATCTGTTCATCCAGTTTTCCATGTATCGATGCTACAAAAGTGCATAGGAGACCCTTCTTGGGTTGTCCCAGTTGAGGATGTTCAGATCACAGAGGAGTTGTCCTACGAGAAAACTCCAGTTGCCATTTTAGATCGGCAGGTCCGTAAATTGAGGACCAAAGAGGTGGCTTCGGTTAAATTATTGTGGAGAAACAAGAATAGAGAAGAGGTGACCTGGGAGGCTGAGGATGGCATGAGGTCCAAATATCCTCAATTATTTCATACCCCAGAGTGATGGCATATCAGTTTATATTAGTGCAGTGAGGTTAGAAACCTATCTAATTTTTTATTTTTTTTATATATATTGTTTCTTACAATTAGTGTTGTTGTTGTTGTATTTTACTCGCACTATTATTGCGGAGCTATAGTCCTTAGCTATTTATGTCGTCCTGTGAGACTCCTAGGTTAGAATTTCTACATTTTAGGTTCCTGGATAGTCACATTTAAAAAGGATACTCTACCTAAATTTTGGCAAATCCTACGGACTTAACCGCGTAACTCAGATTTTTCATTCGAGGACGAATATTTCAAAGAAGGGAAGGATGTAACGCCCTGACTTTTTGAAACGTATAAATTAACTCGTATCTTCGTGGAAAAACCAGGAGGGTGGGTAATAAATTAATAATGATGTGCTATGTAATATTTTAAGTGTTCAAGTGTTGTATCTCAAGTTTTGAATTTAGGTAAGTGGAAAAATAAAAGTTGGCGAAAGTTACGTAGATTCCTTTTTAAAGATTTGTCTGAAATTTGGGTCAAATGTCTCAGATATTTTATCCCAATCTATTAAGAGTTATGATCCCCACGACCTGTTGAATCGAAGGTCTACGAGTCTACTTTCCAACGCATCAAACCGTTCGTTCATATGACTTCAGAATAGAGAGATATTCACGTATTCGTGGGACTGCGCAAGCAGGCACGTGAGGTGGGGCCCTAGGTCGGTGGAATGTTACATATATCTTCTTGTTCGACCTTTTTCTTCATTTTTAAGCTAAAAACCGGAGAAATTAGAGAAACCCATTTCTAGGATCAAGTGAAGTATACATTTTCTCGACGTAAGTCCTTGACAAAAGTTGTTCTACACGTTGGGCTCATCATCATGGTATAATTTGTTTTATCGATTGTGTAAAATATCACACTTTAGTGTTGGGGCAGCAAGGGTTTGAATATATTTGAAGGTTTTGAGGCATATTACGAACCTAAGATCGAGGTAAGACCCTTCTTTCATCGACTTGAGCTTTTATAAGCAGCAAATAGCAATTTGCGACGGAAATAAATATCTTTTATCGTATTGTCATGGTATCTTTAATTTTTGTGTGTTAATTATGATCCTACCTTGTTGTAGTATCGAGGGGGTTATGAGTAAAAGTCGTTAGGCCATGTGAATTCAGCGAAAAAGGTATGTTAAGGCTATTCTCTTCTTACGGCATGTTGCCTTAAAGCTTAGGAGCAATGTAATAGAGTTGTTATTGTTGTTATACTTGTAGCCATTATTGTTGATTGTTGGCTGCTCGAGTGGAAATAATCCTCTCTTATCGGAATTTTTATTCAGTAGTAGCGTCCCTATGTTGGACACGACTTAGAGGCTATTTGTATAGGTTGCTTATAACTAAATTGCTCGCTTTTAGTTGTTGGATTGTTATTGTTGCCCTTGGTGCTATTGTGGTTAGCTGCAGGAATGTGATCTATGCCTAGAAGGGCTATGTTTTGCCTACAGGGCTATATGGATGCCTAATAGGACTATGAGTTGCCTACGGGGCTATATTGATACCTAGAAGGGATATGAGTTGCCTACAGGGCTATATTGATGCCTAAGAAGGCTATGTGCTTCCTACAAGACCATGTTGTTACCTAAGAGGGCTATGAGTTGTGTATAAGCTATGTTGATGCCTAAGATAGCCATGTGCTGCCTACGGGGCTATATTAATGCCTAAGAGGGCTATGTGACTGCCTACGAGGCTGGGGGACTACCGATAGGGATATATAGGCTGATTGGCACCTTCTAGGCTTATGGGGGCCTGAGTTGGTGGTCTTGTGTGCTGTTTGTACCTACCGAGCTTATGGGGGCTTGGTTAGGTTTTTGTTTTATTAGTTTTTATAAGTTTAGATTTTGGAACAGGTCAGTACACTTATCTTATCCTTAATTTATTTATCAAATTATTACAGCATATCAGAATACCTTCTCATAGTCTGTTGCCTTTCATACTCTGTACAATATTTTGTACTGACGCCCCATTGCCTTGGGGGCGCTGCATTCATGCATGCAGGGCCTGACAGACGACCGAGTAGAACTCCTCAGTAGCAGGATTGACTTTTATCCGGTTGGCTA
>JAJOOS010014163.1:0-29771 GCA_029582725.1 Solanum chiquidenum
AAATAGGCTTTAGGGACTTAATCCCTCATATCATATAGCTCAAATGTTTCTAAGATGAGAATGACCTTTCATCATAGAACCTACATTATGTGAGAATGAACTTTCACATAGTCATACCATATTCATAACATAGTCTAATTTAGAGTACAATTGAGGAAACCTTTCAAGAGACTCCCTTTCACTAGATCATCATAAACCTTATTCATTCATTCATGTGTGTGTGTGTACATATGTGAGAAAATCTTTCACATAAACACCTTCATACAACACATATTCATACCTTGCTAATCATACACTTTGCATGCATAATAAGATGTAAGGGTGCATATAAGAGTTAACCTTTCAATAGACACCATAACGCATCATATTCATAGCTATACATGTAGAGTGTGTGTGTTCATATTGGTCCTCATAGTGACATAATAGAAAAAATATTGATATTGAGTGCACTCTCCTTCAAGGGATCACAACATATTCACATTGTCCCCAAATCATGAGCAATTTACATATAAAGCCTTTAGGGATTCTAGACCACACACCCACACTTTATCATAGGAGAAAAGGACACATTCAACATTGAATAAGTACTCCTAACATATATATGATCACACACTCATATAGGGGTCATATAGGTAGGGGTCATTCCATAATAATACTTAACATAATCAATCATGTAGACCACACCTTATCCCTAACATTTTCATTCACTTGATACTCCTCATCATCAACACACTTTAAACATCATGCTAGCATTGAGGATTTCATGCATAACCTTCATAGCACAACTTCATAAACATATGCATCATAATCATCAATTCACTTCACATCTATTGCCTTCAAGGACATTATCTCAACATGCATATATAGACAAAAGTAAACACCGCCACCATAAGTGGACCAAACCACACAACATCGATTCTCATACTATAGACTAGAAGTTAGGTCAACTTGCCAATTCTCCAAGCCATGATCACCATGGATCAATCCTCAACAATTCACAATCAGTTCACATAGATAGCAATAGGAATCAACAATGTAATTCAATAACATAAACATAATCTAAGTACATTTCTATAAACAAAGGGATCAACCCATAACTTTGCCCATAAGGCCATAATTCTCAACTCATCAATATACCAAAAATTCAACATGAATAAGTATAGATAACCATAAGAAACATCAATACAATCTAATCTAAACATAATTTCACCAATAGAAATCATATTCACAAAGACCCACATCAGTTGAAAACCCATCTTCTAGCTTAAGCTTCATCAAGGACTTCAATGGAGTTTTTGAGAGAATCTATTTTTCAGAGGGAAGGGTCAATTTGAAGAATGGGGTATAATTCTAGGTTTTGGAGTTTTAACCAACTTAAAATACCCTAAAATAGGTAGAATAACCGTTTATAATAATTCCCCAAAGTACCCAAGATACTCCTCACTTAGTTGGACCTTTTAAACAAGTCTTGAGTTTTATTTTTGCAGATTTCGTCAGGGATCAAGTACGCGACACAGAGATGTTCTATGGAGTTTCATAAATTAAATTTCGACACAGTAGAGTCCGCGACATGTCCACGATGCGGACCAAACTTTTGGCCCTTGGTGGAGCTAGTCCGCGACGCGGACATGCTTCCTCCATGAGCAACTTCAAGCTGCCTTGGCAGCTTGTTTGGCCAAGGGCTAGGGTCCTTCTCGGTGATCCTTAGAGTGGTCCCGGGGAGTCGTACCCAAACATTTTGACCCTAAAAACATTTATTAAGACACTAGGGTCACCTCCACTGATTTTAGACTCCAAAAAATCACATAAAAACATGAACAACATACTAGAACACACCAACACGTAAAAGACTAGTCTTGGTCGTCCCTTGACGTTTGACTTCCAAACTCTTTAAAACTGACTTAAAAAGGTTATTCTTCATTATTTTAACAAGTTATTAATGCATAAAACCCATGTGAGGCTCTACCTTATCCTACTTCATTTTTTAGGGTCGTTACACATCAGTTGAGGTAAGGGACTGTGATATTCCAAAGACAACATTCAGGACCCGTTATGGTCATTATGAGTTCCTAGTTATGTCCTTTGGTTTGACCAATGTGCCTGCAACATTCATGGCCCTTATGAATAGAGTATTCAAGCCATATTTAGATATGTTTGTTATTATATTCATCGATGACATACTAATCTATTCGAGGAATGAGGAAGATCATGCTATCCGTCTTAGAATAGTTCTCCAAACTGTAAAGGGTAGGGAGTTGTATGATAATTTCTCGAAATATGAGTTTTGGCTTGAGTCTGTGGCATTCTTAGGTCACATTGTTTCCGGTGATGGGATTAAAGTTGATACCCAGAAAAAAGAGGCAGTGCAGAATTGGCCTAGACTCACATCTCTAACTGATATTAGGAGTTTCTTGGGGTTGGCTAGATATTATAGAAGGTTCGTAGAGGGGTTCTCATCTATTTCATCCCCTTTGAACAAGTTGACTCAGAAAATAGTCAAATTTCAATGGTTTGAAGCTTGTGAGAAAAGTTTTCAGGAATTGAAAAAGAGGTTGACTACTGCCCCAGTATTGACCTTACCAAAAGGTACTCAACGTTTTGTTGTGTATTGTGATGCGTCTAGAGTTGGTTTGGGTTGTGTGTTAACGTAGAATGAAAAAGTTATAGCTTATGCCTCTAGACAGTCGAAAGTTCATGAGAAGAACTACCCAACCCATGACTTAGAGTTGGCTGCCATAATATTTGCTTTGAAAGTATGGTGTCATTATTTGTATGGTGTTCATGTTGATGTATTCACTGATCACAAGAGTCTTCAGTATGTGTTTAGTCAGAAAGAGCTTAATCTCAGACAGAGAAGGTGGTTAGAGTTACTCAAAGATTATGACATGAGTATTTTTTATCACCTAGGAAAGGCTAATGTTGTTTTTGATGCCTTGAGTAAGTTGTATATAGGTAGTACCACCCATTTCGAGGAAGATAAGAAGGAGTTAGCAAAAGAGATGCGTAGGCTTGCACGATTAGGAGTTCGACTAATGTTTCCCACAGAAGGAGGAGTAGTGGTGATGAATGGGGATGAATCATCATTAGTGTTTGAAATTAAGGATAATAAGACCAAGATCTTATTTTTCTTGAATTAAAGGAAAATGTTCATAAGCAAAATGTATTGGCTTTTAAAAAAGGGGGAGATGGTGTTTTGAGGTATCAAGGTAGGTTGTGTGTACCAATGGTGGATGAACTCCAAGGGAGAATCATGGAGGAAGCTCATAACTCCATATATTTTGTCCATCCGGGTTCCACAAAGATGTATCGCAATTTGAGAAAAGTTTATAGGTGGAGTAGTATGAACAAAGGCATTGCAGAGTTTGTTGCTAAGTGTCCAAATTGTCAACAAGTTAAAGTAGAGCACCAAAGGTCCGGTGGTATGGCTCAAAATATAGAACTTCCAAAATGGAAGTGAGAGATGATCAATATGGATTTCATCACAGGGTTACCAAGGTCTCGCATGCAGCATGATTCTATTTGGGTGATTGTTGATAGAATGACAAATCAACCAACTTTTTAGCGGTAAAGACTACTCATTCAGCAGAAGATTATGCTAAGTTGTATATTCAAGAGGTAATCAGACTTCATGGGGTTTCGGTATCGATTATTTCAGACAGAGGAGCACAATTTACTACACAGTTCTGGAAATCTTTTCAAAAAGGTTTGGGTTCAAAAGTGAACTTGAGTACTGCTTTTCATCCTCAGACAGATGGTCAAGCAGAGAGCACTATTCAAACTTTAGAAGATATGTTGAGGGCCTGTGTGATCGATTTCAAGGGGAATTGGGATGATCACCTACCTCTCATTGAGTTCGCTTATAGTAATAGTTACCATTCTAGCATCCAGATGGCTCCTTGAAAGTTTCACCCATGAAGGGTGTTATGAGATTTGGTAAGAAGGGAAAGCTTAGTCCCCGGTATATTGGTCCTTACAGAATATCCAAAAGGGTTGGTAATGTAGCTTATGAGTTGGAGCTACCACAAGAGTTAGCAGTCGTTCATCCGCTATTTCATATTTCTATGTTGACGAAGTGCATGGGAGACCCTTCACTTATCATACCAACCGAATATATTAGTATCAAGGAAAGCTTATCTTATGAGAAGATTCCGGTTCAGATTCTACATCGCCAAGTTCTCAAGTTGAGGACTAAGGAAGTTGCATCAGTCAATGTTTTTTGGAGAAATTTTTTTTTTGGAGGAAGCTACTTGGGAAACTGAGGAGGATATGAAGAAGATATATCCACATCTCTTTCAGCCCGGAGAAATTCCATACCAAGGTACTAATTCTCTTCTTAGTACTCGTTAATTTATATACTTGAAGTGTTAGATTTGCTTGTTGGGTGTTGAGTTGATTGTTAGATGTTACACCCTTAGCCTACTAAGAGTAATCTCATTTGAGGATGAATGTTCCCAAGGGGGAGATATTGTAACACCTCACTATTTGAAAGGACCAGAAAGAGCTAAATTTAGAAAGATTCATTTTTGGAAAGAATGAAAAATCTGGAAAATTGGTTAAGTTATGTTAAGTTTGAGTTTTGGGTCAACTTCAAACGACCATAACTCCTAGATCAAATGAGTTAGGTATGTTTCCAGATCCCGTAGGAAATATATTTGAATTATCTTTCCAACGCCGTCGAGTTTGCTCAATTCCGAGTTCATATGAGTGAGATATGCTTATTTGAAGTTGGGTTGTTTGGATAAGGAAAGTCTAATCCGGATTTTGGAAGGATAGTTTGGTCTTTTCCTTACCCAATTATTTTAATTTCGTTTTTGGTAATTAAGTTGGGGTCTAAACTGATCTGGTTCAGTTCACACTTTTCAAAAAAGAGTTAGGGTTTTGAGAGAAGAGAAAAGAAGAGGAGAAAAGAGGATAATGAGCAAGGATTCGTCGATTTCTTGGAGACTTTCACGTGGATTTCGCCAAGGGTTAATCCCTACAAGGTATGTGAGATCACATAGCATTGGGTTAGTTCACCCACATGCCCATCATGATTTATTTGAGCGTATTGTCATTCTTGAGATTAGAGAGATTGAGTTCTTGGTGAATATTGTTTAAAATTACGTTTGAATCTTGATTGATGAGTTGTTGAGGAATTTCTTGGGTTCAAATCCATGAAATTAGGTGTCGTTTGAAGTAGATTCTTTCATATTTTGATTATGTAGTCGAATCTAAGTGTTTGGGGAAAGAGTCAATCGAAACTAGGGGTTTTAAAGTTGAAAAAACGACCAAGAAAAATTGGGGATTTCTAGGCAGGGGCCTGGGGTGCCGCGCCAGCCAGAGCACCCAAGAAGTGGTTCTAAAATTTGGGGCTTGGGCCGTTGCGCTAGTCAGCGCGCCCCAACTTCACTTTTGAAGTTTTGCTCCTGGCGCCCCACGCCAAGGATGCCAAGTCTTCTACTTCTTCTTACATCTCTCCGTACTAGTTCCCTTGAAATGTACCTATGTGTTTTAGTTGATTCCTACACTCTAAGATACGTATAAAAATCATGAAATCATCCATAAATATGAGATCATGATCCTTGAATCCATAACTCAATTCAAGGAAAGTTAAGAGTCAAGTCAAGATAAGTTTATAGAGTTTTCCAAAAGTCTTTTACAAACATTTTAACTTTATTTTAAGGCTTGAGTTTTTAGTTGAGTAAAGAGTAAGAGTAAAGTTCATTTCTTCAAAGATTATACGGGAACTAAGTATTCCCAAGATGTTAAAATGTTTTCACACTTAAACAAGAGAGGAAACACCGATTTCCAAGAGAGCTTTTAAGCTAGTTTTTGAGTAATTACCTCAAATCATAGAAAGAGTTTTGTTGTTTACAATCATATGAGCTGAGTATATTTTGGGAGCAGTATTTAGCACCGATATGGGGACGAGTTCATAATAACTCAAGTCTCCATAAACCATGTAGCCATCATGAGTAGAAAGGGTCATACTTTTTAGATGACACCTTAGTGCTTTTTAGCATAGATTAGTGGATCCACTTAGTTGAGGCGTTCTATATCACGGTAAGGTATAGGAAAATTTTGGCAGCGTGGGCGAGACGTTGTATCATCACTTAGGCTCATAGTGATGGTTGTTGGTTAGAGAAACTCCCACAATATATTAATTTATATATGAACTGAGTTAATATTGTTTCTCTTTAATACATTAAGTTGTCATTTACTATTTTAAATGCTTTGTATAAACTAAACCTTTATTGTTGTTTTTACTTCGCATTTGACTTGAGTACAACTAAGGTAAGTATTCCTTTCAGATTTCTTTTAAGCTTATGTTATGTTTAGTTTTCCCCTCGCATACTAGTACATTCAATGTACTGATGACATTTGGCCTAAATCATTTTATGATGCAGACACAGGTAACCAGAATCAACATCCAGCACCTCGTCGATCCAGTTGAGCGCTCAGAGTCAGTTGGTGAGCCTTCTTGCCTTCCGGAGGATCCCTCATTATCTTGTTTTTTTAGTATTTCAGTTTTAGGATGATCGGGGGTTTTGTCCCGACATCCATCATTGTTTTTAGAGGCTTCAAATACGAGTAGTTATAGTTCTTTAGTTTTGTATTTCAGATGTTTTTCTATAAGACTTGAGTTGACACTTTGGCTAATTTGAATGTTTATCCTTAAATGTTCTAAGTTTAATTTGAGACATTTGTTTTAAAGTGCATTTGAATCCTTGTATTAATGCTTTAAGTCTTCCGCTATAAGTTAAGCCAGTCCAAGGGTTCACCTGGGGCTAACAATGGTTCTCAAGTGCCAGTCCCGCCCAGGGTGTAGGCTGGGGGCGTGACAAACTTTATGTCTTTTCTCTTTTTTTTTATTCATAGTATTACAAAATTCAACAATAACTTATAGTTCTTTCCTTTTATTTTAAATGTCTTAATATAACTGTGCGCAAAAATTAAAAATAAATTATTGATTAAATCACTAAAACAAAAAAATATGCACATAATGTGCAAATTTTTTGTCAACAAATAAAAAAATAAATATATAAACTACGTAGAAGAATGCAAAAAATTGAAATCAATTCAAAAAGTAAGATGATCATTTAATAATATTATCTCAACATATATAATTTTGTCCACTGTGATTTTATTATAACGGAAAAGGATCAATGTGTATGTGATTTTGTTTCTTTATTATAGTAGCGATATTTGACAAGTATAAAAAAATATTCTTTGCCAGGTTAGTTGTCATGTGGAAATGAACATATTGATTAATGAAAATGAAAAAAAAAACATTAAAAGGGGGATTCACACAAAAAAAAACATTTGTCAGTTAGGCGATCACAAATAACATGGTGATGATATGTCGTTTAGTAAGGTGGATAATATTTGACAAGTGGAAAGAAAGTATTCACGCAAAAGTAATTAATCACTAGATAATTTATCATAAGTCGCGTAGAAATGAACATATTGGTCAATGAAAATGAAAAATTGTGATAGGGGAATTCACACGAGAAAAAACATGTTAACAACTAGGAAATTACGAATAATGTGATAATGATATGTCGTTTTATGAGGTGGAGTAATACTTGACAAGAGGAAAAAAATACTCACAAGAAAAAGAACAATCGTTAGATAATCTATCATGAGTCACGTGAAAATGAATGTGCTGTTTATTAGGGTAGGATTATATTTTCGTGTGAGAAAAATATATGCCCGACAAAAATTTGTCGTCGGATAATTTATTATGAATCATGTGACAATATATGTGTCAATTAATGATATTAGGATGATATTTGCTGGGTGGAAAAAAATCCACATTACAAAGATTTATTACTAGATAAACTATTACGAATTACAGGATAACAAATATATGTTGTTTTATTAATACATGATATATTTCTTAGATGGGAGAAAAATATTCACGCTAAAAACATCACCAAATAAGTTATCATGAAGTTAATTGAATTTTTGAAATTAAAAATACAAGTGTACTGTTTGGTTGGACAAGTGTAAATCAGAAGGCTATATTGAATTTTAGAATTCAAAATTAATTATTTAAAATTTAAAAATTATATTAGACAGATAGAGGTCTTTATAAATGATATTAAATATAATATTTAAGATATGTATCGTTGTTTTAAAATATATTAATTAATAAACATGTGTTCTTAACTAATATTAAAAAAATAATTGATTTATATTTTTCAATTTAGTATATTTTAATTGAATTAATCATAAAAATTAAAAGTACAAAAAATCTATAAACATCTTGAAATGCATGTTCGACAAAAGATTAATATTATAAATATAATTTCACAAAATTATAAAACATATGACAAAAAGATAATCTATCAAGTCTAACTTTAAAAAAATAGCTTGCAATGGAAAAAAACAAGTTAATGCTCTTAAAACAAATGAAATTTAAAATATAACACAAATTCTTAATCCAAAACAAAAAAAAATTAACATAATACTCTTATGTCAAATTTTAGGATAACATACATAAATCTCACTAATATTACCTTATAGACGATATTTGTTGTGTATTTGTCTTGTCATCTAACCAGATGTGCTTTGATGTGTATTCCACTTACTTTGTTTAGATGTCATATGATCATGTGGAGAACAACTACATTTTACTTTTTAGAACTATTTTTGTATATTAATTTTTATTTTATAAGTTATAACATAATAGATGACGTTCTTATTGTTGGCTCTCATATTTGACTTCTCGATTGTCTGTGTACATAAATCAAAGATAGTTATGTGACTGTCCATAGTTAAGTAAGAAAGGTTTTTTTTTCCGAAAAAACTAGAAATCAAAATTAAAGAATATATTCTATCTTTGAAATCATATATATAATCACTTATTTATCTTACACCCAACAGAGATATAGTTCATATACTTGTAAACAATTTTCAATTTATTCAACCAAGCATGATTCGTCCAAGGAAAAATAACAACGTGTTATCACATATTGTAACTACCCATTTGGTCGTTTTGAGTGCTAGAGATTTTTATTTCATAAAATACTTCTCGATAGATTTTAAATGGGTATTTTGGTCTATTCGTAATTACATTATGAAATTAGTGGGGTAGTTTTAAAAATTAATTTAGTTGGTGGTTAAAGAAGGTGGCATTAAAACTAGTAGTGGGCCACTTTCACCACTCTTATAATTAGTCATATAATAATTAGGGTAAAAATAATCTGTAGAAGAAAAGAAAAGAACGGAAGAGGAGAATAATAGAAAGCAACGTGAACGAAAGAAGAACGAGAGAAATCAGGTAAATCATCTACCAAAATTTTCTATTAGGAATATTGGTATGAATTATAGTATTATCATTATTATTGTAATGTTGGGTGAAAGAATGAAACTATGGGTGCTATGCATACGTGTTTATTGCCGTTGCAGTTCTTTACCTTGCAATTCAGTCGGATATGTATACTAATTTAGGTAGGGTTGATTATTAGCGTTTGCTGGAGGGATAGATTGAACAATTTAATAATTTGAATTGGAAACAAGTTAGAATTGAAAGTGGGTAGTAGTAATAATTGAAAGATTAGGGGTAGCGTTTTGGGGTTACCATTTTGGGTTGGCCGATGATACCTACTTAGTACATGTTCCTTGTACTGACTCATACATGTGTTTTCTTTGTTTTCTTTTGTGGAGTGCAGAAAGTGTACCATCGACTTTGACTAGCCCTCAACTATAGCCAGTCTCTAGCACATCAGATTTCAGGGTGAGCTATTCCTTCTAGCTCGTGCTGGATTCTCTCAGTCACGGCATGATGTCCTTAAATTTCGGACATACACCATCTTGTTTACTTATTTTGATGTCTTTAATACTCATATACTTGGTATTTTGAAAACAGATGTCCTTGATGTGATGTGTAACACCCCTAAATATTAACCAAGAGTCGCATGTCGATTTACCGTTGCTTAATTACTACAATAATTTTTATTCTCATTTTGGGAACTTGAATTTTTGTGATAATTGAAAACTTGCTTAACATAAATTGTGATCGTAATTTAAGGTATTGTGTTGGGGTATTTTTGTAATATTCTAATTAAAATTATGTATAACTTTAAAAGGAGGTGAGGGATATATATATAAGTGTATATGTATGCATTTTGGGCAGCACACAACTATTTGGGCAGCCACCTTTTGGAGACAGTTGTGCATTGTGATAAACATCACTTTTGAGACTATTTTGACACCTCTTCTAGTCAAATTTGTCTCACCTGAAGTATAAGAACCTTAGAACATTATCTAACAAGTTTTTCTTCAAAATCACAAGAGAAAAACTTGGCCCTTTTGCTGGAATTCGAGACACCCACTTCTTTTTGGTAAGTGACAAAATCTGTTTCTGATCTGGGTAGTGTTTGGTATTTTATGCATATCTCTTTCTCTAGAACTTAGGTTACAGTGAATAAATTTGATTTGGAAAGCTAATTCATAGAACTACAACTCGTATGTTTATGTAAAACTCTAATTTAGCTATTATGGATTCAAAATATGAGACGCAACATAGGAAAGTTCTGTCCAGAGTCCGGAAGTAGAAATCCGGTATGGACAACTGTTAGTGTTTTGAATATATCTTTTTGTACAAAATATATTTTGCGGTGATTCTTGTTTATTTGCAACCTTAAGAGATGTACCTAAATCTTTCATGAAGGTTATAAAGTCTAGTATTTTCGTTTTCCTTTTCAAATCTTAGTTGTGACATAAGGTACTAGGCTGGCCAGAATCAGTGTTTTGGGAGCATAGTCGTGTCTGTACAGGCTAAGCTTACTTGTGATGATAATACTGATTTACTTCGACATTATTGAGATACTAGGAATTAAAGAAGTTATTTAATTGTATTTTTAAGGTTGTATATACTCGTGAACAAGTTGAGGACCTTGAAACGTTGGTTGGTCTACGGTCTGAACTCGCGAAGTTGTGTTGGACTGTTTCTTGGTTAAAGAACTGAGGTTTGTGTATAAACTTGTACTTTCACTCTTTTTACTACTAGTATATCTGAAAGTTGATCTTTGTACCTTGGTTTCCTCTTGTCACTTTGCATTGTCGTGTTGGTATCCTTTATTTAGTTAAAGACGCTTGTGTAACTCGCACACTTGTACGGATTGTTTTATCACTTGGCACTCTTGTTGGGACCATGTCCTTCTTGTGGTTGTGACTTTGTCCCTATTGGCATGCCTCTTTATTCGGATCAATTGCCAACTTGACTCTGGATTTTTAGTCCGTCTTAAGAATGGAAGTTTTCCATTTTAAGTACGAACTAGAAAACCATTTTTAATATGGTTCTTGGTTCTCTTGATTATTGGGCTTTGACCCTTCTTGATACAGGGCGTCGGCCCTTCTTAATACCTGCTTGTGTTGATGTGACGACATGATGTATATATTGGGCGAGCCATTTTATTGAATCTCTTGGAAAATGGTGCTATGAGCGTTCTTGACATTTGGATCTTTAAATATCGAACTTGATACTCTTATTATATTGTTTACTCGATTTAATTATTATGTTTCAATGGTGTTACCCATGACTTGAGAAAGTTAACTTGGTGAATCGGATGACTCTGAACCTATAGTTTTTACACCACTAAGGTGTATGCTTAGCGATAGTGTTTCTATCGTAGGGAATGATCGAGAGGAGGCGTGAAGGGGGCCACTGGAGATGGAGATTTTGAGAGCTTTAAGGAAGATCACATTTGCATATAGGCATCTATTTTTGTATAAACCTTGGGACTTGTAGATGATCTATGTGTTATATATTTGCATGAAATTTTGAGGACTAATTTGATCATGTCACCATGGGTTGTAATATAAGTATGTCTATATGTTTGGTTGTTTTTGGGTGTGTAACCCAAGTCTTGTAATATATTAATTTTCCACTAATTTTGGAATGATTGTGTGAAGCATGAACGACCTAGTTTGGGTACTCGGAAGTTGGTAATATTTTTGTTTTGTCATTTTTACTAGTGTGAGGACAATATAGACATAGGAATTTCATGAGTTATTGGCTTACATTATTTCAGAAGGGTCGCTACAAGTGTTGGTAATAGAGCCTAGGTTTGTGGTTCTAAGACTTTTGCTGTGAATTACTTGCATACTTGTTTGTTTTCAAAAAAGGTTCTATTTGGAGTATTTGTTCACTTACATGGTTTATAATATTTTATCACATATAGAGTGCACATGCATCATGTACATGTCCCTAATGCAATGTTATCTTCCCTTTTGAAGGAAATAAGTTATGGCCTCTTCTTTTGACCGACCTATGGAAGCTGATCGTGAATGTTTGGGTACCTTTGTGCGCCAACCTCATGCACTAGAAGAGGTTAGAGAACCTTTCTCGAATGAATATGTTCCCCACACTAGTGGGTCTGAAGTGGGAAACCATCAAGGTGTAAGAGCTGGTCCACATCCTCACATGAGCCGTGGTACTCAAGCCATGAATCCTCCTTTTCAACAAATGGCTGAATTCTTCCACCACATGGCTGAAGCGATGCATGATCCCAACGCGATTAACTTTGAGAAAATGAGGAAAATGGGTGGTGTGGAGTTTGAAGGCACTATTGATCCCACTGATGCTGAACAATGGTTGGAGTGCATGGAGACGGTGTTTGAGCAGTTGGAGTGTTCAGATGTTGCCAAATTTAAGTATGTTATTTCACTATTACAAAAGGATTCTTCTGATTGGTGGGTAAGTGTTCCAAATGCCAAGGTCTTCATGTTCTTACTTGGGATGATTTTCTTAGGGAATTTCGTATGAAGTATGTCCCACCTGCTTATTGTGATGCAAAGAGAAAGGGGTTTCTGAATTTAAGACAACGAGGCATGTCTATTACTGAGTACCAACAGAAGTTTCTAACACTCTCTCGTTATGCTGAGGGTATTATTAAAGAGGAAAAAGACAAGTGCAGGAAATTTGAAGATGATTTAAATGATTCCATTAGAAAGAATGTGGCGATCCTGCAACCTGAGAACTTTTGTAAGTTCGTGTATGATAGTACTTGGGAACGACTTGATAAAGAAGAACCTAGTAGAAATGAAAACAACTTTCGAAAGCCTAGACCAGATTTTGGGGGTCCATCAAAAAGGGGAAGGTTTGATAATTCTAAGGTTGGTAGTGATAACAGGCCACCGCAACAAAATCAAAGCACATCATATTTTTCTACAGCTAGCACTCCAAATTATGGCCAAGGCAAGCCTCGTGTTCCCACTTGTCCGCAATGTGGAAAGAATCATTATGGTACTTGCAGGAGAGCTTCTGGTGCATGTTTCAATTGTGGGAGCTTTGATCATAAAGTGAAGGATTGTCCTAATCCTAATAATTCTCTTTCCTTAAAAACTGAAGGCTCAGTTCATAAGGCTTCTATTAATCCTCCTCAAACTAATAGAGGTGCAAGACCTAAATACACCCAAGCAGCAGGTACAAGTGGAGCTAATCAAGCTAGTGGACAAAGGGCTACTGCACGTGCTTATGCTGTGAGGCAGAGGGATGATCAAGATGGACAAGACGTGGTTGTTGGTAAATTTCACTTATTTGGCTTATGTGTGTTTACATTGATTGATCAGGGTTCTACACATTCTTATATTTGTTCATCACTTGTTCTTCCTGAAAATGTGAAATCTGTGAAACTTAATTATGATGTGTTGGTTGAAAGTCCTTTGGGTTATCAAGTGGTGTGTAATTGAGTTTACCAAGATTGTCCCTTCGTTATTCAAAACCTAGTTTTCCCTGCTGATTTGATTGAAATGCCCTTCAAGGATTTTGATGTTATTATCGGGATGGATTGGCTTTATAAATATCATGCGGTGGTAGATTGTAGGTCTAAGCATGTGACTTTTAAAGATCCGGCATTTTCACACATCATTGTACAAGGTGAAAGATCAGTGACATCTATTATTATTTATGCGGCCTTGGAAAGAAAGTTGATGTGTCAAGGTTGTGGGGCATACCTTGCTCACATAGTTGATACACAGTTGAAGAGTCCTTGTATCAAGGACATACCTGATGTATGTGATTTTCGAGAAGTCTTCCCAAAAACCCTTCCTGGATTGCCCCCGGAAAGAGAGGTTGAATTTCCAATCAAACATATTTATGGATCTACCCCAATATCTATCACTCCTTATAGAATGGCTCCCGTAGAATTAAGAGAATTGAAAACTCAATTGCAAGAACTTCTTGAGAAAGGTTTTATTCTACCTAGTGTTTCTCCTTGGGAAGACCCTGTTTTATTCGTAAAGAAGAAATATGGCACTCTTAGGCTTTGCATTAATTATAGACAATTGAACAAAATAACAATCAAGAATAGATATCCACTACCAAGGATCGATGACTTTTTTGACCAACTGAAGGGTGCTAAAGTATTCTCAAAGATTGATTTAATGTCTGGATATCACCAACTGCATGTTAGAGAGAAAGATATTCCAAAAACTGCTTTTAGAACTCGGTATGGTCATTATGAATTTTTGGTGATGCCATTCTGATTGACAAATGCTCCTGCGGTATTCATGGATCTAATGAATCGAGTATTCAAGCCTTATCTTGATCAGTTTGTGGTTGTTTTTATAGATGATATTTTAATATTTTTCAGAAGTAGTGAAGAGCATGATAAACACCTCCAGATTATTTTGCAAATTTTGAAGGAGAAAGAACTTTATGCTAAACTTTCCAAGTGTGAATTTTGGCTTGATGAAGTGACGTTTCTGGGACATGTTGTATCAGCCGAAGGTGTGAAGGTGGATCCTAGTAAGATACAAGCAATTGTTGAATGGAGACCTCCCAAAAGTCCAACCGAGGTAAGAAATTTCTTAGGCTTAGCAGGATACTATAGAAGATTTGTGAAAGGCTTTTCCATTATCGCCTCTCCTTTGACCAAGCTCTTGCAGAAGGAAGTAAAGTTTATTTGGGATGACAAATGCCAAGAGAGCTTTGAAACTCTCAAATCCTTGTTGACTCAAGTGCCTATACTTACTCTACCAATTGAAGGGAAAGAGTATGTAGTTTACAATGATGCTTCTCACAATGGTCTCGGATATGTTTTGATGCAAGAAGGGAAGGTTATTTTTTATGCCTCTCGGAAATTAAAACCGCATGAATTGAATTATCCTACTCATGTTCTTGAACTTGCTGCTATAGTCTTTACTTTAAAAATATGGCAACATTATTTGTATGGAGAGAAATATCATATATTTACTGATCACAAGAGCTTAAAGTACTTGGGTACTCAGAAGGAGCTAAACCTTCGATAACGTAGATGGCTTGAGCTCATCAAGGATTACGACTGCACGATTGATTATTATCCAGGTAAAGCCAATGTGGTTGCAGATGCCTTAAGTCGAAAATCCTTCGCAAGCATTTCCTTGAGTCCTTTACCTTGCTTCTTGAGTTAAGAGCCATGAATGTTTGTTTTACACCTGATTCAAATGGTTCAGTATTTGCTAATTTGCAAGTAAGCCAATATTACTTGAACAGGTGAATGAAGCACAAAAGTTAAATGAGAAACTTGTAAAACTGACTTGAGAAGTTCAAAATGGGGAAAAACTTGATTTTACATTAACAGAGGATGGTGTCTTATTTTATCAGAACAGGTTATGCGTCCCTAATGATGACAAATTGAGGAGAAAAATATTGAATGAAGCACATACTTCACCAAATGCAATGCATCTTGGAGGTACAAAGATGTATCAGACCATCAAAGAACATTATTGGTGGAATGGTATGAAGAGAGACATTGCGAAGTTCATTTTTAAATATTTGGTTTGTCACCAAGTCAAGGCAGAACATCAGGTTCCAGTTGGTTTACTACAACCCTTGTCGATGCCGGAATGGAAATGGGAGAGAATTACTATGGACTTTGTTTCGGGACTTCCTCGCACCCAAAGAAATCATGATACAATATGGGTGATTGTGGACAGGCTAACCAAGAGTACTCACTTCTTAGCAATCAGGATGGATTACTCACTTGAGCGTTTAGCCGAATTGTACATTAATGAGATTGTAAGACTACATGGGATCCCTGTGTCTATTGTATCTGACCGAGACCCAAGGTTTACATCTAGATTTTGGGGTAGCTTGCAGGAAGCTTTGGGTACTAAGCTGAAATTTAGCACTTCGTTCCATCCTCAAACAGATGGCCAGTCGGAAAGAGTGATACAAATTTTGGAGGATATGCTTCGAGCTTGCATTATGGAGTTTGAGGGTAGTTGGGAAAGACACTTTTCTTTGATAGGATTTGCTTACAATAACAATTATCAATCGAGTATTGGAATGCCTCCTTATGAAGACTTGTACGGAAGGAAATGTCGGACTCCTCTTTGTTGGAGTGAAGTTGGTGACAAAAAGCTGTCCTGAAATTGTGCAACAAATAGAGGAGAAGGTAAAAATTATCAAGGATAGTCTAAAGATTTCTTCGGATAGAAAAAAGTCATACACTGATCTTAAAAGGCATGACATTGAATATCAAGTGGGAGATAAAGTATTCCTAAAGGTGTCTCCATGGAAAAAGATTATGAGATTTGATCGAAAAGGAAAACTTAGTCCCCAATTTATTGGAACTTATGAGATACTTGAAATGGTTGAACCAATTGCATATAAATTAGCTTTACCACCGGAGTTAGAGAAGATCCACAATGTCTTTCATGTTTCTATGCTCAGAATATATCGTTCTGATCCATCGCATGTTCTTTCGGTTGAATCTATTGAGATAAATCCTGACGTGACTTATAATGAAGAACCTATCCGCATTGAAGATCGAGAAGTAAAGCAACTTAGAAACAAGAGAATCCCCTTAGTAAAGGTACTTTGGAGGAACCATTCTGGAAAGGAAGCTACCTGGGAAAGAGAAGAAGACATGAGGATCCAATATTCACAATTGTTCTTGGACTAGTGCAAGGTAAATTTTGAGACAAAATTTCTTTGAGGGGGAGAGAGTTGTAACACCCCTAAATATTAACCAAGATTCGCATGTCAATTTACCGTTGCTTAATTACTACAATATGTTTTATTTTCATTTTGGGAACTTGAAGTTTTGTGATAATTGAAAACTTGCTTAACATAAATTGTGATCGTAATTTAAGGTATTGTGTTGGTGTATTTTTGTAATATTCTAATTATAATTATGTATAACTTTAAAAGGAGGTGAGGGATATATATAGGTGTATATGTATGCATTTTGGGCAGCCACCTTTTGGAGACAACTGTGCATTGTGATAAACATCACTTTTGAGACTATATTTTGACACCTCTTCTAGTCAAATTTGTCTCACCTGAAGTATAAGAACCTTAGAATATTATCTAACAAGTTGTTCTTCAAAATCACAAGAGAAAAACTTGGCCCTTTTGGCTGGAATTCGAGACACACACTTCTTTTTGGTAAGTAACAAAATCTGTTTTTGAGCTGGGTAGTGTTTGGTATTTTATGCATATCTCTTTCTCTAGAACTTAGTTTACGGTGAATAAATATATTTGGGGAAGCTAATTCATATACCTATAACTTGTATGTTTATGTAAAACTCTAATTTAGCTTTTATGGATTCAAAATATGGGACGCAACATAGGACAAGTTCTGTCCAGAGTTCGGAAGTAGAAATCGTGTATGGACAACTGTTAGTGCTTTGAATACATCTTTTTGTACAACATATATTTTTTGGTGATTCTTGTTTTTTTGCAACCTTAATATATGTACCTACATCTTTCATGAAGGTTATAAAGTCTATTGTTGCTGGTTTCCTTTTCAAATCTAAGTTGCGACATAAGGTACTAGGCTGGCCAGAATCACTGTTTTGGGAGCATAGTCGTGTCTGTACAGGCTAAGCTTACTTGTGATGATAATACTGATTTACTTCGACATTATTGAGATACTAGAAATTAAATAAGTTATTTAATTGTATTTTTAAGGTTGTATATACGCGTGAACAAGTTGAGGACCTTGAAACGTTGGTTGGTCTACGGTCTGAACTCGCGAAGTTGTGTTGGACTGTTTCTTGGTTAAAGAACTGAGGTTTGTGTATAAACTTGTACTTTCACTCTTTTTACTACTAGTATATCTGAAAGTTGATCTTTGTACCTTGGTTTCCTCTTGTCACTTTGCATTGTCGTGTTGGTATCCTTTAAGACGTTAAAGACGCTTGTGTAACTCGCCTACTTGTACGGATTGTTTGATCATTTTGCACTCTTGTTGGGACCCTTTCCTTCTTGTGTCTGTGACTTTGGCACTATTGGCATGCCTCTTGATTCGGATCATTTGCCATCTTGACTCTGGATTTTTAGTCCGTCTTAAGAATGGAAGTTGTCCATTTTAAGTACGAACTAGAAAGCCATTTTTAATATTTTTATTGGTTCTCTTGATTATTGGGCTTTGACCCTTCTTGATATAGGGTGTCGTCCCTTATTGATACCTGCTTGTGCTTGGTGTGACGCCATGATATATATATTGGGCGAGCCTTGTTATTGAATATCTTGAAAAATGGTGCTATGAGCGTTCTTGACATTTGGATCTTTAAATATCGAACTTGATACTCTTATTATATTGTTTACTTGATTTAATAATTATGTTTCAATGGTGCTGCCCATGACTTGATAAAGTTAACTTGGTGAATCGGATGGCTCCGAACCTATAGTTTTTACACCAATAAGCTATATGCTTAGCGATAGTGTTTCTAGCGTAGGGAATGATCGAGAGGAGGTGTGAAGCGGGCCATAGGAAATGGAGATTTTGAGAGCTTTAAGGAAGATCACATTTGCATATAGGCATCTACTTTTGTATAAACCTTGGGACTTGTACAAGATCTATGTGTTGTATATTTACATGAAATTTTGAGGACTAATTTGATCATGCTACCATGGGTTGTAATATAAGTATGTCTATATGTTTGGTTGTTTTTGGGTGTGCAAACCCAAGTCTTGTAATATATTAATTTTGCACTAATTTTGGAATGATTGTGTGAAGCATGAACGACCTAGTTTGGGTACTCGAAAGTTGGTAATATTCTTGTTATGTCATTTTTACTAGTGTGAGGACAATATAGGCATAGGAATCTCGTGAGTTATTGGCTTATATTATTTCGGAAGGGTCGCTACATGATGACTTTCAGGTTTTGGGGATAATATGTAATAGACTTTAGAGGTTTATTTTCTTGGTTACTTTAAGAAGTTTTGAGCTTCCACATTATTGTTGTTATTCGTAGTTGAACAATTGAGATAATTTGGGGTTGAATTCATTGATTCACTCACTTAGGAGGTTAAGTGTGAGTGTCACTCATGACTAGTTTTGGGTCGTGACAAACTTGGTATTAGACCTTTAGGTTCGGTGATCTCATTACACAAGGACACGTCTAGTTGAGTCTCGGAACGGTACGGGGACACCTTTACTTTTCTTCGTGAGGCTATAGGACTTTAGGAAAATTCATTTCTTTCTTCATTCGTGCTATTACTTGCATCCAATTGTTATCTAGGTGATACAAATTGGCATATGACCTTCTACACTCTATTTAGCAGATGGTAAGAACTAGAGCAACAATTGTGGCAATACCAACATCAGCCAGACAGGGTGCGCCTGAGCCAACCATAGGGGCTGCATCCCGAAGGGGAGAAGTGGCGAGAGGCCGTGGTAGAGGTCGCGGTAGTAGGCCCACTAGAGGCAGAGGAAAAGCACCTGGTCCATCTATGGATAGAGTGGTGACCCCTCCACCGACTGACGAGGTAGTGAGAGAGGGTGATGAGGGGGAATATGAGAATCTTTAGGAGAAGGAAGCACCACCCCAGCCTACTCCAGAGATGATTAATCAGTATTTACTTATCTGAACAGGTTATATGATCAGGGACAGGCACCCCAACGTTTGTTGCTGTCATCACCCAAATTCACAAGTCGTGATGGAACCTATGTTCCCAACCAATAGGTAAGCCAACACAACATATTGTATCAATTTAACTAATTACTGATGTAAAAAGGTAAACAACTAGTAGAATATCTCAAAAATCAAGTCCGTCATAAATACGAAATGCGGAAAGCTAAAATACCACCCAAGAATTGGTGTCATAAGTACAAGAACTTCTAAATATGGTGCATGTCTGAAACTAAAATGAAAATCCAAACATAAGGGATATCTTGTCTGAATACTAAAATAATGGAATAAAAAAATGGTAGAGGGAAGTGTGGGCCACGAAACATCCAAGCAGCTGACCACAACTCCAAGATACTCTAAGATTGGACTCAAAAGGCTCCACAAGATGTGCTCGTACTCGGAATCGAATCTACACCACAAAAGAGTGCAACAAGTGTAGTATGAGTACAAAACTACATGTACCCAGTACGGATGATCTCCACGTGGCCAACTTATACTCAATCTCATGTCCATGCATGTGCACAATATAATATCAATGAAAAGAGATAATGATGCATCTCAATCAAATATCAATATGATATGTAATCACCTAAGCTATCACAAGTATACGTGTTCAATAAAGAACACAATCACACATAATAAATCAAGTCAATAATATATCAGCTAATGCCCATATGCTTTGGCATTATTGGATTACAATCTGCATTCTATAGTAAGAAACTTTCCCTTTATAACATCGGTACTCGTACCAAGGCCCGTCACACCATTGGTACGAGACCCTCGTGTTTTGCCCTTACAGATGGTCTATACCATTTTTAATCTTTAATTAGAAAATCATCCTTCAATGAAGTTTGAAAGTCTTAAAATACCTTGAATGCCGAATACGTGTCACGAATCCTCAAGATTTTGCCTTTCCCTTTTGTAAAGCTTGTGAACGTTCCCAATCTATCAATTATACACATTATGTAAGTGAATGAGTCGGTGTACACCCATATTACTATATAACATCTATACCCCAAAACTTATCTAAATTTATAATCAATTTCTTAAATCTCAAGCATAGGGTTTAAGTCTTAATTCCTCCAAATAATATACTTTAATGGTGTTCATATAATATAATATACTTATATTTCAATTACTTGACTCACTATGACAAAATTTGTATAGAATCTAAAGATCATGAAAAGGAAATCCAAAAAAAATACAACTACCCTATCTGTAATTTACACCTTGGAAAGAAATGAAAAAAATAATAAAGAAACTAAATGTCACCACCCAGCCGTAAGTAATTTTTCAACACCATCCATTCATTACTTTGATTTGTCCAATCACTAAGGTACCCTTCTCTAACATAAAGCCGACAACAATTAGCAGTAGGAAACAAAAATATTGTTCCCTTCTAAACGCAAGAAAATAATACAATGCTACATTCACTGCCAAATACAATGCCACTGGACGATGCTTCCACTGAACCTTCACTGAAGTAATCTCTTTCGACCTCAACTTTCGAATTTGCCTATCCAAAATGATAACCGACTCCTTCTAAAAAGTCAAATTCTGATAAAGTAACACCGAATCCCATTGAATCACATGAGCACCTCCCTAATGATACTTTTTCCACATCGAAATATGAAATATGGGATGAACACCAGAAAAACCAGGTGGCAAAGCCAACTGATATGCCACCTCACAAATACTCTCCATAATCTCGGAAGGACCAATATACCTTGGGCTCAACTTGCCTTCTTTCCAAATCTCTTCACACCCTTCATGGGTGAAACCTTCAATACAACCCACTCTCCCACCATGAACACCAAATCACGAACCTTTCGATCTGCATAACTCTCTCTCCTACTCTGAGCCATGAGAAGTCTATCTTGGATCAACTTAACCTTGTCCAAGTACTCCCTCACCAGATATGTACCTCACGATTTAACCTCAAATACATCAAACCAACCGATTGGAGATCGACATCTCCTACAATACAAAGCCTCAAAAGGTGCCATCTCAATTCTTGAATAGTAATTATTATTGTAAGCAAACTCCGATAATGGCAAGAACTGATCCCAGTGACCCCAAAGTAGATCACAAAATCCCGCACCATGTCCTCAAAAACATGAATAGTTCGTTCAGACTAACCATCAGTCTGAGGGTGAAAGGTTGTACTAAGATCCACCCGAGTGCCCAACTCCTTTTGCATAGATCACCATAAATGAGACGTAAATTATGTGTCACGATCTGAAATAATAGAAATGGGAACCCCATGCAAGCGAACTATCTCTAGAATATAGATCTTGGATAACTTCTCTGAAATATAGGTAGTCTGAACTGGTATGCAGACTTAGTCAATCGATCCACGATGAACCATATAACATCAAACTTACCTAATGTACGTGGAAACCCTACAACAAAGTCCATAGCAATACACTACCACTTCGACTCAGGTATGGGCATCCTCTGAGTTACCCCTCCAGACTTTTGATGTTCATATTTCACTTGCTGACAATTCAAACACCGAGATACAAAATCTACTATGTCTCTCTTCATATGACACCACCAATAATGTTGCTTCAAGTCACAGTACATCTTAGTAGCCCCCAGATGAATAAAGTACCTCAAATTATATGCCTCCTGCATGATCAGTCTAGTCAAATCACCTAGCTGAGGAACACACATACATCCTTTTATCCTCAAAACTCCCTGACTATCAAGAATTGCATCCTTGGCTTCTCCCTTTGACACTTTGTCTCGAATCTTACATAAATCACCATCATCAAACTGTTGAGTCCGAATTTGCTCCAACGATGATGACCTAGCCTCGACATAAGCCAAAACCTTACCAGATTCTGAAATATCAAGCCTCACAAAGCTATTGGCCAAGGACTGGACATACATAGCTAAAGGATGCTTGCCAACCTGTAACATAGCTAGACTACCCATACTTACCACCTTTCGACTTAAGGCATCTGCTAAAAGATTTGCGTTGTCTGGATGATAAAGAATAGTCATGTTGTAGTCCTTGAGCAACTCCAACAATCTCCTCTACCTCAAATTTAGATCCCTCTGATTGAATATATATTGGAGACTATGATTATCTGTGAAAACCTCACACCCCATAAAGATAATGCCTCCAAATCTTCAATGCAAACACTACAGCCGCTAACTCCAAGTCATGAGTAGGGTAATTCTTCTCGTGAATCTTTAACTCCTTCGAAGCGTAAGCTACCACCTTTCCTTTCTGCATCATACACAACCAAGACCAATCCGAGAAGCATCACATATACAACAAAACCCTCTCCCTCCACGGGTAGGGAAAAATTGGAGGAGTAGTCAATAAAGTCTTGAGCTTTTGAAAACTCACCTAACACTCATCAGAGCACTAGAAAACCACTTATTTATCGGTCAATCTAGTTAATGGGGATGGAATGGATGAGAACCCCTCTACAAACCGTCGATAATAACCTGCAAGGCCTAATAAACACCGAATTTCAGTAACTGAAGCAGGTCTGACTCAATCTCGAACTGCCTCAATCTTCTTAGGATCCACCATAATACCTTCCTCGGACACTACATGTCCCAAGAATGCTACCGAACTAAGCCAAAACTCACACTTCCAAAAACTTTGCATAGCATTTTTTCTCCTTCAGAATTCCAAGCACAATCCTCAAATGATGCTCATGTTCCTCCTTACTACAGGAGTATATCAATATATCATACATGAAGACAATAACAAAGAAATCCAAGTACGGTTTGAACACTCCGTTCATCAAATCCATAAAATTTGCTGGGGCATTAGTCAATCCGAGAGACATCACCCAAAACTAGTAATGACCATAACGTGTCTGAAAAGTTGTCTTAGGGATATCCTCCACCCTAACTTCAATTGATGTTAGACGGATCTCAAGTTAATCTTGGAGAAAACTGAAGCACCCTGCAACTGATCAAATAAATCATCAATATGAGGTATTAGGTACTTATTTTTGATGGTTACCTTATTCAACTGTCGGTAGTCAATACACATACGCATCGATCCATCTTTATTCTTCACAAATAACACTGGAGCACCCCAAGGAGATACACTCGGTCTTATAAACCCTTTGCTTAATAAATCCTGCAATTGTTTCTTCAACTCTTTCAATTCGGCTGGTGCCATACGATAAGGAGGAATGAAAATATGTTGAATGCCTAGTTCTATGTAAATAAAAAAATAAATATCATGGTCAGGTAGAAGAAGTGGTAAATCTGACGAAAATACCTTTAAAAATCCACTCACCACCGAAATAGACTCAAGCATAAGAGTCTCATTACTAGTACCTCGAATGTGCACCTAGTAAGCCAAACATCCTCTCTCTACCAAGTGACGAGCGTTAAGAAATGATATTACCCCTTTAAGAGGGTGACTAAGAGAACCTCTCCATTCTACTATAGGAATTCCAGGCATAGCTAATGTAACCGTCTTGGCATGACAATTTAAAATTGCGTGATGAGGAGATAACCAATCCATACCAAGAATCACATCAAAATCTACCATATCAAGGTAACTACACGTAGTCGATACAACCGATCTACCACTACAGAATCCCCATCATGAGTTAAAACATACACCAGAAAATCATGAGACTCACATGATATATCTAGACTCGAAGAAAAATATGTAGACGCATAACAATAAGTAGAGCCTAGATCAAATAATACGGTAGCTGGTCGATGACAAACCAAAATAATACCTGTGATAACAACATCTAAAGTCTCAGCCTCTGGCCTACCGAGAAAAAAATAAAAATGAGAACGACTACCCTCAGATTGTGAACCTCCATAACTACCACCTCGACCAGAAGGAGAACCACCTCTACCTAAATGAGAACCAGCTCTGCCACTATGTACACCTCCCCTAGTTGGAGGTTTTCCTGCCCTAAAAGTCGAAGCCTGAGAACTCTAATGTAAGCCCTCACGTGGTCGTAGGGAAATCTCTCACAAAGTGTCCCATTTCACCACACTCAAAACAACTCCTACGAGACATAGGCTCATGAGAGGAACCTGAATTACCAGAATGTCATCCATGGCCTACAGGTCTAGAAGATGAACCCTGTGAAGTATGCAACGAACTAAAAGAACTATGCCCAGCGTAACCAGACGCTGGTATAGCAAAATGAATGGGTCTGCTAGATTGAGAGTGATATCCTCTCCCTAAGTAACCTCGAATCCTAGGCGGAGCACCACCATAATCACCTGAATTATGGGCCCTCTTTCCCTAATGCTGCTCAAATCCCTCACGTTGAATCATCTCCAACTCCTTAGCAACATCTACCACCTTCTCGAACGGAACACCAGAAGCAGCAAATTGAGAAACTCCCAGACGAATCGAAAATCTTCTCACTCTCTCAACCTTTGTGGGAAGTATTATTGAAGCATGCCTAGCCAAGGCATGTAATTTACCCTCATACTCTGCGACTGACATACCATCTTGCTGTAAACCCTCAAACTCGGCCCTCTTGCACTCCCTCTCACTGCATGGAACAAACTTGGCTAGAAATACCTGATTAAACTGAGTCAATGACAGTGGAGGGGATCCAGCTGGCCTACTACTAATATAATCTCTCCACTATTTCTTGGCAGAATAAGTCATCTGAAACGCTGTGTAGTCAACTCCATGAGACTCCACTAATCCAAGATTATGCAACCTCTCATGACAACTAACTATAAATTCATATGCATCCTTAGTAAAGTCACCAGTATACGTCGAAGGACTCATTAGTTTGAACATCCCAAACAACTTTTGTTCAGCAATGGTCATGAAAGGCCTGTTAGCCAAGTGCGATGCAATACCTAAAAATTCCATACTATCTAAATGGGGAGCTACAACAACAGCTGGTTGAGTCGTGGGAGTGTGAGAATCTGGATCAACCATCAGATTTGGAGTCTGACCTCCAACACGAGTCTGTGAGGTATCAGGGGTGACATGTAAAGTTCTTGCCTAAGACATCCCCTCTAGAGGTCCTAACATACGAACCAAGGTATCTTGAAGCACTAGGTGGCAATAATACTGGGTGGAGCCTGAGCTGGTCCATCCCCCACGACATGATCCTGCACGTCCCCATGAATAACATTTGCATCAGGAGGTACTGTATTGGTACTTAGCCCTCCACATGTGATACAATACGACCCCTACCCCAACCTCAACCTCGACCTCGAGCCCTGCCTCTACCTCGGATGGTGCTCACAGAAGCGGGCGCATGAATACACTCCCGATCACCATTTGCCGATGTACGAGTTCTCACCATCTGAGAGAGAATGAGATATCAAGATTAGAATTTCAACAAGGTCAAGTGTGCACGATAAAGAATGAAATAATAGGATTTTCCTAAATATCATATAGCCTCTCGAAGATAGATATGGACGTCATCATACCGATCCACAAAACTCGACTAGACATTGGTCTTGTACTCGTGAGATCGATGAACCTAGGGCTCTAATACCAAATTGTCACGACCCAAATTCACAAGTCGTGATGGCACCTATGTTCCCAACAAATAGGTAAGCCAACCCAACATATTGTATCAATTTAATTAATTACTGATGTAAAAAGGTAAACAACGAGTAGAATATCTCCAACATCAAGTCCTGCATAAATACGAAACACGGAACCCTAAAATACCACCCAAGAATTGGTGTCATAAGTACAAGAGCTTCTACATATAGTGCAAGTCTGAAACTAAAATGAAAATCCAAACATAAGGATATCCTATCTGAATACAAAAATAACAGAATAAATAAAATCTAGAGGGAGGGGTCGGCCACGGACCAGCAAAGTAGCTCACCATAACTCCAAGAGACTCCAAGCTCAGACTCAAAAAGCTCCACGAGATGTGCTCGTACTCGGAATCAAATTTGCACCACAAAAGAGTGCAACAAGTATAGTATGAGTCCGAAACAACGTGTACCTAATATATCTCATAGACCGACAGTGAAGAAGTAGTGACGGGAGTTCATATAAGAAAATCAGTTCTTACTTATACAAGTCTATATTATACTAACCAGTCAAGTTTCATCAAATAGGTAGTCAAATATCAAGTACTTTCCAACCACCAATAAAACACATAATCATCAAGAATGAAGGATGTCATGAGATGCAATGCAATATGACACCATGAAATGATATGCCTCAGATGCCAAGTACTCTCTCAACCATATATACATGATACTCATCAGAAATACATCGAGAGTTCATGACCCATAGGGGACTCACGAGGTCCATAAACCGACACGGATGATCTCCACGTGTATGTACGGACGATCTCAACACACTATCATAAAATCAAACAATTTCTGCACGGACAATCTCCACGTGCCCAATTTATAATCTTAATATCTCACCATCCCCGGTACGGACGATCTCCACATGCATGTGCACAATATGATATCAGTGAAAAGGGATGATGATGCATCTCAATCAATTATCAATATGATATGTAATAACCTCAGCTATCACAAGTATACGGGTTCAATAAAGAACACAATCATACATAATAAATCAAGTCAATAATATATCAGCTAATGCCCATATGATTTGGCATTATTGGATTACAATTTGCATTCTATAGTAATAAACTTTTCCTTTATAACATCGGTACTCGTACCAAAGCCCGTCACACCATTGGTACGATACCCCCGTGTTTCGCCTTTACCCATGGTCATTTCCATTTTTAATCTTTAATTAGAAAAATGTCCTTCAATGAAGTCTGAAAGTCTTAACATACCTTGAATGCCGAATACGTGTCACGAATCCTCAGGATTTTGCCTTTCCATTATGTAAAGCTTGTGAATGTTCCCAATCTATCAATTATACACATTATGTAAGTGAAAGAGTCGGTGTATACCCATATTAATATATGTTTATCTATTCGCCAAAACTTATCTAAATTTATAATCAATTTCTTAAATCTTAAGCCTAGGGTTTAAGTCTTGATTCCTCCAAGTAATATACTTTAATGGTGTTCATATAATATAATATACCTATATTTCAATTACTTGACACACTATGTCAAAATTTGTATAAAATCTAAAGATCATGAAAAGGAAATCCAAAATAAATACAATTACCCTATCTGTAATTTAAACCTTGGAAAGAAACGAAAAATATATAAAGAAAACTAAATGTCACCACCCAGCAGTAAGTAATTTTCCTACACCACCCATTCATTACTTTGATTTGTCCAATCACTAAGCTACCCTTATCTAACATTAACCTCAGAAATTAATTTCCACTACCTATGGTATCCTAATCTAATACATACATATTTTACAATCATTAGGGTTCATTCCTACATACAAATACTAATATAAAAAAAAAACTACCACTTATGAAAATCATAATGCCGACAACAATTAGAAATAGGAAACAAAGTTCCCTTCTAAACCCAAGAAAACAATACTACACAACATTCATTGCCAAACTTAGCACAGTCCCAAATCCTTAACAACTTTAATATTTATAATAGTATTTTATTTTTGAGACATAGCAATTAAATCATGAAACACTTTAGAAATTTTTTCATCAACTCACCAACAATCTGATCGAGTCGCCCACGTTTTCGCCTGTAAGTTTATGTGCCCTTATTTCTTTTACTTACTCAGATTTTGATAAAAAAATATTAAACCTCTCTAACTTATTTTAATTATGTGGGCAAAGTCATAAAAAATACTAAATAAGTCATGGACTTGGCCCATTAAATATTAAACCATATTAATTATTTTATAATTATTCATTAGCTAAATATTTGTAGTTACCGAATATTTCAAATTTTCTGTTTAAATTTTACGAGAAGAGTCAAAATACTCCTAGTTCTCAAAACAACCTAGCAGGTCGTTACATATGCACCAACACCTCAAGTTCAGGGAGTGCAACTTCCAGTTGTTGTGGCTCCCCGCATAGATGCGTCCTTGGAAACCGACATGTTTCCCCGACTGACTACAAGGCCTATAATGACTAGTGACCAACATGACCTTTTTATTAAGTTCTTAAAGTTAAAACCTCCAGTCTTCAAGGGTACTGAATCTGAAAGTGCGTATGATTTCCTGGTTGATTGTCATGAGATGTTACATATGATGGACATAATGGAGCGATTCGGTGTTGAGTTTGTGACCTACCAGTTTCAAGGGGATGCCTGAATGTGGTGGAGGTCGCATGTTGAGTGTCGACCAGCAAAGGCACCACCTATGACTTGGGGAGAATTTTTTTATCTTCTTCATGAAGAAGTATATACCCCAAACTTTGAGGGACAGGAGGAGAGATGAGTTCCTTAACATAGAGTAAGGAAAGATGTTTGTTGCAGCTTATGAGTGTAACACCCCATATTCTACGTGTACTAGTTTTATTTATGTAACGACCCGAGAGCACCCCTTAGTCGTTACCAGCATATTCGACCTCTCGGAGGTCTTATACAAGCCCTTAGCATTCGTCATTGCATTATCATAGAAAAATAGCGGAAAATTTAAAACTTTTCATAATATAACACAAGACTTAGAAAGTCACTTCATTTAAACCTTTATACAAAATCGAAATACTACGTCTCAAAGTAGC
This sequence comes from Solanum chiquidenum, assembly GCA_029582725.1. NCBI lineage: Eukaryota > Viridiplantae > Streptophyta > Magnoliopsida > Solanales > Solanaceae > Solanum > Solanum chiquidenum. Next base: position 29,414 of record JAJOOS010014163.1, read on the forward strand.
CATCTTAAAACACGACTACAACACAAGAGGAACACATCCCTTACAATACAAAAGGAACTACTATCTAGTACAATGAACTTAAAGAAACTCTTAAACATAAAGGTCCTTGAATCTTTAAGGACACACTCGAACTTGGGAATAGTAAGCCAAGCTCATTACTTCTAGGAAAGTCCTTTAGCCACCACCACCTACACTTGGTGTAAAAAGATGAAGAAGAACGGTGTTAGTACAAGAATGCACTAAGTATGATAACCATGCAAAAACATGCTTTTAAGAGGACATTTAGTTGGAAACCATGCATCATGCCTTTTTAGAGAAACTTCATGAACCTTTAACACATTAGGCACAATATAAACCA
>JAJOOS010014164.1:0-28822 GCA_029582725.1 Solanum chiquidenum
AAATTCGGGTTAGACCCATTTCCCACTCAATTTGACCCCCTGAATAAGAATATGAAGTCGAATTTCCGAAATCATGCACGGATTTTGAGATATATGGAAATTACAATTATAGGTGTTTCCGAAGCACATTTTCGGGCATTTTTTTTTTCTTTTTTTTTTTTTTTTGGGGTCGTTTCATAGTATATAGTTTGAGTCAAGGATTCAAGCTCTTAAACGTCAACTCTTGAGTCAGTTCCAGAAGTTTTTCTAGAATATCTTCCCGAATTTCCTCCAGAAAGGGAAATTGACTTCGGAATTGATCTCTTTCCAGATACCCAACCTATTTCTATTCCTCCTTATAGAATGGCTCCATCAGAGCTTAAGGAATTTAAGGAACATTTGAAATACTTTTAGATAAGGGCTTCATAAGACCTAGTATTGCCCGATGGGTGGCAGCAGTGTTGTTCATGAAAAAGAAAGATGGTTCTCTCAAGATGTGCATTGACTATCGACAGTTGAACAAAGTCACAATCAATAATAAGTACCCTATCCCCAGGATTGATGACTAGTTCGACCAACTTCAGTGTGCTAGTCATTTCTCAAAGATATACCTCAGATCCGATTATCATCAGCTAAGAGTCAGAGATAGTGACATTCCGAAAATAACCTTCATAACTCGGTATAGTCATTATGAATTCGTAGTTATGTTATTTGGACTAACCAATGCTCCTGCAACTTTCATGGATTTGAAGATCACGGTGTTCAAGCAGTATTTGGACTTGTTCGTTATCGTCTTTATTGATGATATCCTCATTTACTCTAGGAATGATGAAGATTATTGATATGCTCAAATTACACCTCCCTAAAGAAGTATGAGCGATCGTTTTCAAATAAAGAACCCAACTAGTAGGTAGGGGTCCATCCCACGAGGATTATGGTTTAGACTTAAACTTAACTTACAATTATATTCGTTTAGTCAACGTATTTCCGAGACAAGTAAGTAAAGGGGAGAATTTGTGAAACAAATATTGATTGTTGTTAAAACAAGTAAGCAGGATTCAAACTTTGTTGTTATCAATGAGAGAGAGAAACTAGGGTGTACGTGGTCCCCATAAGCTCATAACGCGGTAATCCTAGTAATAGTAATTATTTCCTAGTGTATTACATGCAAAGTGATACGTTATGTATCTCTAAATTCATTGTCCAGCAAATAGAGAATTTCATCCCGCACCTTGGTCCGGCTACATGTGTATAACTTACTAACCCTTACCTTTACCTCATATTAGACATAACATCAATGTATGGCTTAGTTTTCACCCTCACACCAATTGACATTAGACTATTTGATTGTATCACACTAAATCTATGTTGATAATTCTTTTCTCATTAACTACCTCCTTGGTCCGACAAGTAGCAACAAGGGAAGTTCTAACGTTTGCATCCGTTAAAAAGATTTATAAATGAAAGATTATCAATGCATGCAACAACACTATTCAAGAATTACTTAGTTACTGTTCATATGTTGTTAATCGCTCATGGTTCCCACAACCTTAGTTATGGATTTAGTTACCCATAATAGCAAGAACACAATTCATATTTTTAGATGAAGAAATCATGAACTTACGTAATGAGTTGAAGAAACCCGAAATCTTCAATTGAAATTCAAAGCGAGAATCTTTATAGATCGAAATTAGGAAACGAAATTGCTAGAGTTTGCAAGTTCATTCCCAAGAAAATAGTAAGAACTAAAATTTAGCAATAATGTGTAACCCACAAAAACGAGGTTTACATGCCCTATCTATAGAAAAACATATCCCAAATAAAAAGCAAACTAAATAAGGAAATAAAGTTTATGGACGCGGTTTCGATCTATGACACTGACCTACGAACCATGGATTGACCTACGGTCTATAGGTCCCTTTCGTGGTTTGGAATTAGGCATTTCTCCGGAACTCAAAAGCTTCAACTTTCAGTAACAACTGATGGATCAGAAGGACGGACTGTGGTTCGATCCACGGTCCATGGATCCTCCTTCGTAGCTCCATACTTAAACTTTCTAAATCAGTTACTGGAACCCCCTTCTCTGAATCATTTGACGGACTTGCAGGATGACACGTAGATCAACCTACGGTCCGTCGTTCGTAGCCGTGGTTCCACACTTGGTCATGAATTCCCAGATTTTCCTTGAAGCCTTGCCTGTCCATATACACCTACCACCTACGAAATGTGACTGGACCGTACGTAGGTCACGTCCGTAGATGCCTTTTTCTAAAAAAATCTTCAGTTGTGTCTCTCCACTTCAACGTCCAAACTTATTTCTTACAATTATGATAAAAACACATTAATACCAATACAAAATGGCCCCAGACACACACAACTCTTAAGTGAAATGTATTAAAACTACCGTAAACTCACAGTATATCAACACCCGCCACTTAAATTCATTGTTTATCCTCAAGCGACGCACTAGGACTCTAAATGACACTTGTATAGAAGTAGACACTCAAGCACAAGCAATCACATGAATTTCTATCCGACTCCCTCTCGAGTGCAACAAATATTTTCTCTTAGACTCAACAAGCTAACTCATGTGGATTAAGTTATGGCAAAGAGCAACCAATAGACACACAACATACACTGTTTCACTATCACCAAGGTACCAGCTCTTCGACAATGTAACTAGTGCCCTTACTTCAAACAAAATCCTTTTTTTCACACAATGAACATGATTTTGATTACAAGGAGTCATTCAACACTCACGCTCAGAAGTAACTTCAAGAACAGTTAGTGCTCAATGCCTACGTTTCGTCAAGCATTAGCTAGGTCTTACTAATATTTATGGGGTGTTACACACACCAACCACCACTCCACTTGCATCGCACATTACCTCAAACGGTTGTCCCCAATCCGGTGAAATAATGATAGGTGCGGAAACTAGATTTTCCTTCAACTCTCCAACTACTCTCTAACAAGCATTATCAAAATCAAACTTATACTCCTTTTTGAGCAGCTTGCACAATGGATGTGTAATTTTGGAGAAATCCTTGATGAACCTCCTATAAAAACTTGCATGCCCAAGAAAAATTCTAACACCTTTAATAGAGATAGGTGGTGGAAGCTTTTCTATTACCTCGACTTTCACTCTATCAACCTCAATGCTCTTCTTAGAAATCTGATGACCCAGGACAATCCCCTCTTTCACTATGAAGTAGCATTTTTCCCAATTGAGCACAGGATTGTACTCTTCACACCATTTCAGTAATTGGACCAAATGGTCTAAACAACGATCAAAGGAGTCACCTACAACATAGATATCATCCATAAATACATCGATAGTGTTCTCCACCATATCAGAAAATATCGATATCATACAACGCTGGCTGGACCATTACACAACCCAAATGGCATCCGTTTGAATGCAAAAGTCCCATAAGGGCAAGTGAAGATGGTCTTCTCTTGGTCTTCCGGAGCTATACAAATCTGATTGTAGACTAAATAACTATCAAGAAAATAATACCAACCCTTACCAGCAAATCAGTCCAACATCTGATCCATGAACGGCATAGGGAAGTGGTATTTTTCTATCCAAGCATTTAATTTCCGGTAGTCCATGCAGACTATCCATCCAGTCACGGGCCACATCGGAACAAGCTCGTTTTTTGCATTCGGAACCACAGTCGTCCCACCTTTCTTGGGAACACACTGAACATGACAAACCCAACTACTATCTGCAATGGGATAAATAACTCCAGCATCCAACCACTTGATTATTTCCTTTTTCACTACCTCTTGCATAGGAAAATTTAGTATTCTCTAGTGCTCAACACTAGGCTTGTGATCCGGCATGAATTGGATTTTATGAGAACAAATGCCAAGAGGGATCCCAACAATGTCTGCAATAGTCCACCCAATAGCCCACTTGAACCTCTTCAACATGGAAACCAATGCCTCAACTTCTGTCACATTCAAATCTCCCGCAATGATGACTAGTAAAGTACCATTTCTCCCCAAAAATGCATACCTCAAATGTGATGGTAGAGCCTTCAGCTCCAAATTCAGAGCCTCTTCAACATACAGTCTTGCGGGTGGAGAGTCACGATTCTTCATGTCTATCTCCAATCTCTTTGGTTTTGAATGGAATTCGCACCTATCAAGTGCGGCGACCAATTCATCATAGTCTTCAATACCATCAGTCTCAAAGTTCATCATTACCACTGCTAGTGCATCAACACCTAATCTCTCTTCAATAGGTACCTCAGAACCACTCTCTACGATATGACTAACCACTGATACTACCTGGAGCTCCCTACCCTGCTTCGTAGACCTATAAATGTTGAAAGTTACCTCTTCATTGTTTAATCAGAACTTCATCTGCCCTTTCTCAATATCTATCAAAGCACACCCAGTGGCAAGGAATGATCTATCAAGGATGATGGGGACCTCAAAATCAACCTCACAATCAAGTATCACAAAATCCGCCAGAAATATAAATGACTCCACCTTCACTAGTACATCATGGAGCACACTAATGGGCCTCTTCACAGTTCCATCGGCCATGAGTAATCGCATAGCAATTTGCTTTGGGTTTCCTAAACTCAACTTCTTGTAAATAGACAAAGGCATCAGATTAATGCTAGCACCCAGATCACACAGCGCCTTAGCAAAATGCAACAACTCGATAGTACATGGAATAGTGAAGGCACCAAGATCCTCATTTTTCTGCACAAGGGACCTTGTAGCAATATCACTACAATGTTGCGACCTATCATCATCATTAAAACTCACGCCCGACTTCTTGGTCACCAAATCTTTCATAATCTTTGCACACCCAGGCATTTGCTCCAAAGCTTCTATTAATGGAACATTGATGGAAATCTATTTCATAATACTAATAAACCTGTGGTATTTCCCTTCTTCAGTCTTCTTCACTAACCTCTTTGGGAATGGAGGTGGAGGTCTAGGCATGGGAAAAACTTTCTAGGATATCTCCACTTCCTTCTCTCTAGAATTCTTAGACTCTCCAGTAACCTCAATCTCATCATCATCTTTACTAACCTCAGCTTCAACCTCAGACGGCATAGGTGCATCAATGGTCTGCTTACCACCTCGGGTAGTGACTTCCATCCAATGCCCATCATTCTTTGGATTTTGGATGGTGTTGTTAGGAAGTGTGCCAGGCTGACATGGGTTACCTATGGTAGACAACTGAGTAATCTACTACTCAAGGTTCTTGATCGACACTGCATGGGCATCAACTTTTTGAACAATACCAGACAAGTTGTTCTGCATCTCCTTCATATTTTCATCAGTCGAATGAAACCTCTTCTACAACATATCCTCAATACATGATATACTACCCCGAGCTTCCCTATTAGCAAATTCCTAATTTTGAGGAGGAACATAAGGACCACCCCTATCATTTATGTTGCCATAGTTGTTCCGATTGTAGTTGTTGTCGCGATTGTAGTTCCCATCCTAGACATATTGACCCTCTCGATTGTAGTTTCCATAGTTCTGACCTTGGTTTCCTTGACCTTAGCGCAATTTATCTGAATTGGAACCTTGGGCATTTGTTCAGAAACACCCCGTCTGATCATTCACTGTATAAGTATCCTCTTAATATTATCACTCCTCAACCGGTGGTGGATTTCTAGTCAAATAATTCACAACATTTACCTTTTTGGTACCTCTGCTCACATGTTTTTATACCAACCCCAATTCGGTCCTCATCTGAGCCATCTCGTCACGAATGTCATCAGTAGATTGGCTGGGTGTAGATTGAATTGTAAACTTGTTCCTCCCAATATCTAACTTTCTAGTGCTCCAAGCTTTGTTTTTTTGGGAGATTTTCTCTAATTTCTCAGCAATCTGCTTAAAAGTGCACTCACCATATGAACCTCAACCGATAGTGTCAAGCACAACCTTGCTATTGTCATCCAGACCTCTGTAGAAGTATTCCTTCAACGACTAATCATCAATACGGTGATTCGTAACACCTCTTATGAAGGCAGTGAACCTATCCCACGAACAACTCACAAACTCTCCGGGTAGTGCCACGAAGATATTGAGTTTATCTTTGTGGTTTAGCTTCTTTGACACTAGGAGTTACTTTGCCAAGAACACCTTCTGCAATTGATCCCATGTGTTAATCTAGTTATATGGGAGCTCAGTAAAATTACACAGCAGCATCACCAGTCAATGATATAGGGAATACTCTAAACCCAATGACATCCATGTCTAATTTTGGTCGACCCGTGCAACTCTTGCAAACACTCCTCAATTTGGTCATGTGTCCATGTGGATCCTTCGATGCCAAACCAGAGAACAAACTCTCGTTGTAAGTATCTGCATCAGACTACTAGTCACCATGAATGTATGTCCCAGAGGTAGAACAGTAGGCCCTTCCGATTCAGCGGTGTTGAAGTCGACCCTATAGTTATCAAGCAGCCTTGGTTCTGCTAGATTTTGTACCCTCAATGCATCTCCCAGTTAATATTTACCCTGAACCTGAACATTCTCATTACCAATGCTAGGAGGCTGCAACTCAACCCCATCACTTAGATCTCCTCTGATAGGATTGACTGGCACTAATTTATTATTCATTCTTCGCAAAGTTCTGTTCAATTTCGGAACATATGGAGTCAGTGGTTCACCTTGACTCCGTTTACTTGACATACACTAGAGTAGGAACCTCAGAGAAACAAAAATAAAAAAGTAAAATTAGGAAATAATTGACTAAAGTTCAATAATGTAGTTAAACTTAATCTAAACACCTTATATCCCGGCAGCGGCGCCAAAATTTTATACGCTCAAATTACACCTCCCTAAAGAAGTATAAGCGATCGTTGTCAAATAAAGAACCTAACTAGTAGGCTGGGGTCCATCCCACGAGGAATATGGTTTGACTTAAACTGAACTTACGATTATATTCGTTTAGCCAACGTATTTCCAAGACAAGTAAGTAAAGTGGGGAATTTATGAAACAAATATTTGATTGTTGTTAAGTAACAAGTGTGCAGGATACAAACTTTGTTGTTTTAAAATAGAGACATAAACTAGGGTGTACGTGTTCCCCATAAGCTCATAACGCGATAATCTTAGTAATAGTAATCCTTCCCTAGTGTATTACATGCAAAGTGATAAGTTTTTTATCTCTAAATCCTTGGTCCGGCAAATAGAAAATTTCACCCCGCACCTTGGTCCAGCTACATGTGTATAATTTAGTAACCCTTACCGTTACCTCATATTAGATATCACATCAATGTATGGCTTAGTTTTCACCCTCACACCAATTGACATTATACTATTAGATAGTATCACACTAAATCTATGTTGATAATTCTTGTCTCATTAATTACCTCATCGGTATGGCAAGTAGCAACAAGGCAAGTTCTAACGTTTGCAACCGTTAAAAAGACTTCTAAATGAAAGAATTAGCAATGCATGAAACAACACTATTCAAGAATTACTTAGTTCGTATTCATACGTTATTAATCACTCATGGTTCCCACAACCTTAGTTGTGGATTTAGTTACCCATAATATCAAGAACACAATTCATATTCTTAGATGAAGAAATCGTGAACTTACATAATGAGTTGAAGAAACCCGAAATCTTAAATTGAAATTCAAAGAAAGAATTTTTATAAACCGAAATTAGGAAATCAAATTACTAGAGTTTGCAAGTTAATACCCAAGAAAATACCAAGAACTAAAAGTTAACAATAATGTCTAACCCCAAAAAGTGAGGTTTACATTCCCTATATATAGAAAAATATGTCCCAAATAAAAAGGAAATTAAAAAAGGAAATAAAGTTTCTAGACGTGGTGTCGATATACGACACTGACCTACGGACCGTGGACTGACCTACAGTTTGTAGGTCCCTTCTGTGGTTTGGGACTTCGGCATTTCTCCGAAACTCAAAATCTTCAACTTTTAGTAATAATTGACTGATCAACAGAAGGGCCGTGGATCCTCCTCCATAGCTCCATACTTAAACTTTCAAAATCAGGTATTGGAACCCCCTTCTCTGAATCATTTAATGGAACAGCAGGACGACCCGTAGGTCGACCTGTGGTCCATCGTTCGTAACCGTGGTTCCTCACTTGGTCAAGAATTCCCTCATTTTCCTTCAAGCCTTGTCTGTCCATCTATGCCTACCACCTATGGAACATTATTGGACCTACGATCTGTAGGTCACGTTCGTAGATGCCCTTTTCTGCAAAATTCTTAAGTTGTGTCTCTCCACTTCCACGTCCGAACTTATTTCCCGCAAACATGATAAAAACACATTAATACCAATACAAAATTTCCCTAGACACACACAACTCTTAAGTGAAATGAATTAAAAATATCATAAACTCACGGCATATTAAACATGCGACTCATTTAAGGATTGTGTTGCAAACACTCAAAGATTGCTAGTTATTCGCTAAGTTTAGCAAATGTGTGTTTTGGCTGCAATATGTAGCTTTCCTTGGTCATATAGTGTCTAGCTAAGGGATCCAAGTAGATTCTCAGTAAATAGAGGTAGTAAAACAATGGACCAGACCTACCTCTCCTAAATATATCAGAAGTTTCTTAGGTTTCATTGGTTATTAGAGAAGGTTCGTGAAAGGATTTTCATCCATAGCTTCTCCATTAAATAAGTTGACTCGGAAAAAGGTTAATTTCCAGTGGTCAAATGATTGTGAGAAGAGCTTCTAAGTACTGAAAACTAGGTTGACTACAACTTCTGTATTGACTCTACTAGAGAGTTCACACGATTATGTAATCTATTGTGATGCATCTAGAGTCGGCCTACGATGTGTGTTGATGCAGAGAGTTAAGGTTATAGCTTATGCTTCTTGACAACTTAAGGTGCATGAGAAGAATTATCCGACTCATGACCTCGAGCCTACAACAGTAGTATTTTCCCTAAATATTTGGAGACATTACTTGTATGGTGTTTACGCAGATTTGTTCATAGACCATAAGAGACTTTAGTATGTGTTCACCCAGAAAGAGTTGAATCTTCGCCAGAGGTGATGCCTTGAGGTCCTTAAAGACTATGATATAAATGTGCTTTACCATTCTAGTAAGGCCAATGTAGTAGCATACACTCTTAGCATACTATCGATGGGTAGTGTAGAACATGTTGAGGAAGAAATGAAAGAACTAGCAAAAGATGTTCACAGGCTTGCTTGCTTAGGAGTTTTCCTTATGAACATATCAGGGGATGATGTGATAGTTCAGAATGGGTAAGAATATTCATTGTTAGAGGAGGTTAAGGAGAAGGAAGACAGTGATCCTATATTGCATCAACTGAAGGGTGCAGTTCATTAGCAGAAACTTGAGGTTTTCTCCCAATGGGAGATGGTGTATTTCGCTATCAGGGTCGTTTATGTGGTCCTAAGATGGGTGAGTTGATACAACATATCCTAAAATAAGACCATATCTCCAGGTATTCTATTCATCCAGGTCCCACTAAGATATACCGTGATCTGCGGTAAGTCTTTTGGTGGAATGGCATGAAAAGGGATATAGCAGATTTTGTGGCTAAGTGCCCTAATTGTCAACAAGTGAAGGTAGAAGATCAGAGACCAGGAGGTATAAATCAAGAGATTAACATTCCTACATGGAAGTGGGAACTGATAAACATGGACTTTATTATAGGTTTACCTCGTACTCGCAGACAACATGACTCTATTTAGGTGATAGTTGACAGGGTTACTAAGTTTGCTTATTTTTTGTCTGTTAAGACTACATATTTGGTGGAGGACTATGACAAGCTTTACATTAATGAGATAATTAGGTTGCATGGGGTTCCTGTCTATCATCTCAGATAGAGGTCCTTAGTTTACCTGTCATTTCTGGAAGTCATTTCAGAAAGGTCTTGGCACTCAGGTTAACCTTAGCACAACATTTAATCCACACATGGATGGTTAGGTAGAGCGTACCAGTCAGACCTTAGAGGACATTTTGAGAGCTTGCGTGATCGATTTCAAGGGTTGTTGGGATGATGACCTTTCTCTTATAGAGTTCGCCTACAATAATAGCAAGAATTCCAGCATTCAGATGGCCCCTTATGAAACATTGTATGGGCGTAGATGTAGATCTCCAGTTGGTTCGTTTGATGTAGGTGATGCACCCTTGAAAGGTCTGTATTCGGTTCATGATGCTATGGAAAAAAAATCTTCTCATCAGGGATACACTTAAGACAGCCCAGAGTCGCCAAAAGTCATATGCATATGTAAGGAGAAGGGATTCGGAGTTCCAAATTGATGATTGGGTTTTCCTGAAAGTGTCACCTATGAAGGGGGTGATGAGATTTGGAAAGAAAGGAAAGCTCGGTCCTAGATATGTAGGCCCTAACAGGATTTTGAAAAGAGTTGGGAAGGTGGCTTATGAGTTAGAGTTGCTATCACAACTAGCAGCAGTGCATCCGATTTTTCACATTTCGTTGTGAAAGGAGTGCATAGGTGATCCAGCATCCATCTAACTTATGAGAATGTGCCAGTTGAGATTCATGATCAGGTTCAAAGATTGAGAAACAAAGAAGTCACTTCAGTTAAGGTTTTGTGGAGGAGTCAGTCCGTAGAGAGAGCTACTTGGAAAGGAGAAGCAGCCAGGAATGCCAAGTATCCTTATCTCATTCCTTTCGATTACATTCTAGCATGAGGTAATAGTTCATCTCCAGTTTTTCAGTCATTCATGTGTAGATTCATTCTTAGTATCATGTTCCTTCAGTTATACTTGCATTTTCAGCGTATTTGCATGTCCTTGGAACTTTGTTCAATTATATTTATGTTTCCAGTATTTATTGTTAGGGTTTGCAGCTCTTTCCCTCCATGTTCAACTAGTGTAGTCTTCATTCTAGGACGAATGTTCCAAGGGGGAGATAATGTAACACCCCGTATGCTAGAAAGACTAGATTTAAGAAAAATCAGAAGTTGCAGGAATCACTAATGGCACCACCTACGGACCGTAGAGTGACCCACAGACCGATGGTGGGATCCGTGGTTGGCCACCTGCAGCTCCTTTCCCAAAACCCCAAAATATTTTAGCCAAGTCTTGACCCACGGCAAGACCTACGGACCGTAGGTGGGACCACGGTCCATGGTTCAGACTCCCCAGAACCCAGAAAAAATCAGCTAAGTGTAGAACCACGCCAGGACCTACACACAGTAGGTGGGACCACGGTCTGTTAACCAGTTATGTGGTGTAGACACCCCAAATTCCAGCCTCTGAAGCCACTTGATGACTGACTAGGATGGACTATAGCTAGGACCACAGTCCGTGGACCAGGTTAGTCAGTTGGCCCCAATAACTTTTATGTTAGGGTCGTTTTGTTCTATTCCCTATGCGTTGGACAACTAAATTACATCTTTTAACCCCTAAACTACGTTGTTTTGGTTAGTTTTAGCCTACTACTTAATTACAACTTACCCTAGTCAACTCATTCTCCAAAATTCATCCAAGTTGAATGAAAAGAATGAGAAAGAGTCGACCAACCCTCTCCAAGAACGCATTATGGTTTCCTCTAGTTCCAGCCCCAAAATCGATAGATTTCTCCATGAAATTTGTCACCAGGTATGTGGGATTTCACTAGTGGGTTCCTTTCACCCATTAGGTCCCTAGAATTTAGTAACATTCTTGATTCTCTATCTCATGGTTAGACCTAGGGTTTCTATAATTTCATATTTATGTAGTGATTCAGCTGTTAGACTAATCCAAATAATAATTATCATATTTTTGCGTAATTGTTGCTTAGTTCTTGCATGAAACTCAGAGCCCTAGTTATGTAGATTCATTTAGGTTATGAATTACACTTGCGAGGTCAGTTTATTCAGTTATACATGCTCCAATTAAGAATGTTTCATTATCAGTACATTAATGTTGCATTTTCAGTTAGCAAGTCAGTATTTTGAGCTATTCAGTATTACATAAATTTAGTTATAATATGTTACTTACATAATCGGTTGGGAGTAGGCTTAATACCGAGTAGACTAAGGGTCAGTCACCCTCATAGTCCCAAAACTACGTGCCCCCTTAGGTTAAGTACCCTCTGTGGGCAACATATTTAGTGATCATGCTAGTCATGCCTTTATACCTCTGGCAAGGTATAATAAGTCCTCTCGATGGGGCGATACATCGAACTCCACGGATAGCTCTCGTGGTTTTATGTCGGTTAATAGAAACTCCCATAGTCCGATTCTAGTGTATTGACCAGGTTTCCAGTTATAGTTAAGTATTCAGTCTCAACATGTTTATAGTTTGTCATTGCATTCATTTATCTCAGTATTCAGTATGTTTTAGTATTTTGATCTTGTTCAAATTATATCATTGCTCTTATTGCTTTGTTCAGTTATGTACATGTTGTTCAGTTGTATCCCATTCTCCATGTTCAGTACCTTTAATGTACAATCACGCATAAATTGGTTCCCGATCTCCAATTCAGCACTATAAGTGGTGAGTCCTCATTCTTCGAGAAGGATTGACATGTATTTTATTTATCCATTTTTGTTTTAGTTTCAGTTTTTGCTAGAAGTTAGTTGGGGGCATGTACCAACATCAATAGTTAGTTAGAGGCTTTTATTGATACATAGTTAGATTCAGTTTTAGTTGAGTTTGATCTTTTAGTTATCATTAAACTCAGTTTTATATATTCAGATTTAGGATGGGTATTCCCCATCATTTTCCTTTATATCATGTTTAATCTTCCGCACAATATTTCCATGTTCAGAAATCTTTTAGTATGCTTATGATATGCCAGTAAGGTTAGCTTAGACTCACTCGTGATCCTATGTCCGTGTTCACGTCAAGGGTATAGCCTCAGTACGTGACAATAAGATCCATGAACGATGCAGGAGCATTAGTCAAACAAAAAGACATAACTAGAAACTCATAATGACCATAGCGGGTCCTGAATGCAGTCTTTGACATATCTCTCTCTACTCTCAACTAATGATAGCCAGATCTGAGGTCTATCCTAGAAAAACAAGTGGCACCCAGAAGTTGATCGAAGAGATCATCAATTCTCGGAAGAGGATACTTATTCTAGATAGTAATCTTGTTCAATTGGCGATAATCAATACACATCCTAAGAGAACCGACTTTGTTCCTTATAAATAAGACTGGAGCACCCCAAGGTGAGATACTTGGTCGAATAAAAACTTTTCCAAGAAGGTCTTTCAACTTCTCTTTTAACTCTTTCAACTCTGCGAGAGCCATTCTATATGGAAGAATAGAGATAGGATGAGTATCAAGAAGAATATTTATATTAAAGTCTATTTCTCTCTTAGGAGGGACTGTGGGAAGATCATTTGGAAAGACATCTCGAAACTCAGTCACAACTGGAACTGACCCAATAGGTGGTGTCTCCATACTAGAGTTATTAACTCGGACTAAGTGATATACGCACCTATTGGAAGTTAAATTTTTATCCTTAGGTATGAAATAAAATGACTTATAGGTACCACTGAAGTACTCCTCCATTCAAAAACCGGATCTTTAGGAAACTAGAACTTTACTACTCGAGTTCTACAATCAAATAAGGCATAAAAAACATGAAGCCAGTCCATGCCTAGAATAACATCAAAATCCACCATACCTAGCTCAATTATGTCAGACATGGTGTCCTTGGGATTGAGAAAAATGACACAATCACGATAAAATATCTCAGCTAGAATAGACTCACCAATATGTGTAGAAACACTGAAGAGCTGAAAAAGTTGTTCGGCAATAATATCAAAGCTCATAGAAATATATGGATCAAGCAATGCATATACATCAAAAGTAAAGACTTTGATAGTACCAATGACAAAATCTAGTGAATTCTATTATTCTTGACGACTGGTGTAGCATACAGATGATTTGCTCCTTCACATGTCCCTGAAGAAGCTCCTCTAGGTGCAGCTTTATCTGGCGGAGCCACTGAAGAAGATTGGGCTATATTTGCCTCATTACTACTTCCATGCCTGTTCTTTGGGACCTCTCTCATGAAGTGACCCGATTGAACATAATTGAAGCAACCATTGAAGCGATCGTGACAAGCTCCTGGGTGGTTTCTACCACACTTAGAACACACAGGAGTCCAATTACCTCTTTGTGCCACATTACCTTGAGATTGTGCAGGTCTAGCTCTAAAGTTCTGAGAATTCTGATTCTTAAACTCACATATGTTCCTTGGTGCAGGTGAACTAGCAGATCATGGAGCAGATTCATTTTACTTTTGTTGAAAAAATTACTAATTCACACTATTCTTCTACTGCCCGGACTCATTTCATGTTGTCTTAGCATTCTTGTTCCAAAACTCTTCTCTATCTCTCGACTTATCTTCCTCAACCTGTTGCACATGGATCATAAGCCTTGCTATGTCCATGTCCCCTATCAATGTCGCAACCTAACCCTCTTTGCTTAATAGATGAGACAACCCAGACACAAACAAGCTCATCCTAATCTTCATATACGCAACCATCTCCAAAACATAACAGGACAATTAGGTGAAATTGAGGCTATACTCATGCACAATAATGTATTCCTTCTTCAAGTTAAGGAATTATCTTACCTTCACCTATCTCAGCTTACGGGAAAAAATTGCCTAAAAAGGCCTCTTTGAACGCCACTAAGCTCACAATTGGTGCACCCTCAGCTCTACTCTTCTTCCAAAGAGAACCCTTGGCCTTGCTCAATACTCAAAAATAAAGAATTCAAAGGTAACTCAATTCATAATACAATGCTTTAACTCAAGTCTCAAAAGGATTAACTTAAGAACATTTAAAAATATTCAAACTGGCCACAAGAGGCAACTCAAGTCTTAAACAATAACAAAATTAATGTGAAAAATACTCCTCAACTACTATTTTCTAGGAAGCTTCTAATACTATGAGGGATGTCGGAACAAGAGTGTCAATCATCCAAACAAAACTGAAATAATTGAAATAAATGAGGGTTCCTCCGGAAACAAAGAGGCTCACCAAACAACTCTCGGACTGTAAGTGGTATCAATGAAGAGCATGTTGATCACCTTGATCTACTATATCCGCATCATGAAACGATGTAGTCAAATGGCATTAGTACATTGAATGTATGAAAATGTATGGGGAACACCTAACATAACATAAAGTCTTGATCTTGAAAAGAATGAAACATACTCACCTCATCTCCACTTAACTCAATCTCAACTCAATCTCATTTCACAGATACTCAACTCAATATAGTAAAATAACAACAATAAATATGTAGTTTATGTAAAGCGTTTAAAACAGTAGATAAAAACTCAACGTATTAAAAAATAAAATAATAACTCTTATTTTGGAGATTCTTTAACTAAAACTATAACTATGAGATGTGTGATTATACAACGTCTCACCCACGCTGCCAAAATTTTCCAATACCTTTCCAGAGTATAAGACATCCTCAACTAAGTGGATCAACTAAGCTATGCTTAAATAGCAATAAGGAATCATTTAAAAAGTATAATCTTTCTACCCACTTCGGCTACATAGTTTATGAGGACTTTGAGTTGTTTGAACTATCCCCATATTAGTGCTCAATACTACTCCAAATAATATAACTCAACTCATATGTTTTAAAACTTTTACTCATCCTCAAACTTTGAGATTATAACTCAAAAGGTTCTCCTAAAAGAGATTATACTCAAAAATGTCTCATGAACTCATTTGGAAATTGTTGTTCACTCTCATTTTAAATGTAAAAACATTTACTGTTCCCATATATTCATTTTGAAAAAATGAAACTCAACTCTCCTCATCCTCACATTAAGTACACAAGTATTAAAACATGTTTTAAAAGTTTGCAAAAGACTTCTCAAATGACTCAAATGAACTTCCTCGAACTCTACTCTTAACTCGATCTTGGCTTTGAATTATGAATTCAAGAGTTATGTCTTGGATACTCGAATTTCTCAATGATTAGAGATAGTTTTATTAGTTATAATCAATAAGAGAGTAAGGATACATTTGAAAAGGACTTAGATTAATAAAATGATGGAAAGGATGTGAGGGCAGGCAACCATGGTGCGCTGCTGACGCGGGGCGCCAGCCCATAAACTTTAGAGGACCCATTGTGGTGCACTACAGGTGCGGCGCTCCAGCCCTCCTCTTGAACTCCTCTCAAGAACCCTAAGCGTGATTTTGAATTATGAAAACTGATTTCAATCAGTTTACACCCCTATTTTGGTAACAAAAACCAGTTGGACTGATGAGGTAAGGAAAAGACAAAAATATTCCTCATTAATTCAGCTAAATTTCCTTAATTGAAATTTAGCAAACTTTGTTGAATTGGAAAGGGGACTCAAAGACCTTTCATTTGATATATTATGGTCCACCAAACTCATTTTCACTGAAAGTTATGGCCGTTTGAAGTTGACTCAAAACTCAAAACTTAGGATTAACTTGAACAAATCTCAAATTAGCTCTTTCCAAATTAGTTTTTTCTAAATTAGTTATTTCTAAGACAGAGGTGTTACATTTATACCATCACCCAGATCACGAAACCGCCGGGCATGGACACTTTTCCTAATTGTAATTTGTAGCGTGAAGCTACTCGAATCTTTCAACTTTTTGAGTGGTCTAGTCTGAATTCTGGAACTGCTCTCTTCAGTAAGTGTCAATATTTCATACTCACTCAGCCTTCTATTGTTAGCCACTATCTCTTTCACATATTTGGCTTATTTAGGAATTTCCTACAAAATGTCAATCAAAGGTAGATTAATGTGAACATGTTTAAAGAGAAAGAAACATACTGAAGCAATCATCTTCATTAAGGTTTTTGAACTTTTATGGAAAGGGAGGAGGTGGTTCTTGAGAAACAACCCTCTCAATAATCAAATTTTGACCAACATTCATTTGTTTTGGGTTCGGATAAGTGTCACCCAAAATTCCTCCCTTTTATGCAAGTTGATAGTGGTATCCAATTGTGCAACTTGTCTTTCACAATTTTGGGTTGAAATCTGAGTGTTTCTTAAATCTTCTCCAAACTTATCTACCTTTGCATATTTTACTAATCTCTACATTTTTTTACCTATCTATGTCGCCAACGACTTGAACATCTCTTCAGTAGTCATGCCCCTTTGTGGGCACCTTGATTATTACCTTGACCGTGGTTTTGATACTGCTACCTATTTATTTGTTGTCAGTGTATGTTTTTCCATTGCGCCTAATTTAGATTTTGACACCATGAAAAGTTTGGGTGGTTCCTCAAACTATGGTTATATGTATTGCCATAATTGTGCGTTCCGCTACCTCGTTGTGCATTCCCAAAAAAATTAACAAAATCTGGATATGATTCACAACATTTATTCACATTCTCTCCACTACCGCAAACTTCATACCATCTTTGAGGTTTGTGTCTGTTCTTGCCCTAGTGTTAGTTTACTGATCTGATTGATAATTTGATTTTGCCAAGCAACCAATTTTTCAGTGAGCACAGTTACTTATCCATTACAAACACTTTTGTAGACTTATGCATTGAATTTCTTTGCATATCATTATTTCAATCTGGGTTGCCCTCCAAGAGTTTGTCTCGGAGTTCACCAAGTTCATCATAGGTTTTGTCTAGGGCTTTCCCACCTACTATAGCAGTTATAACTACCTTTCCATTATATCCAATAATATCAATAAAGGTGTAGGATAAACCTCATTTTCCTAGTAATGATATGGAAAAGGAACCAACAATTATTTAAATCGATTCCGTGTTTGGTACATGTTCTCTCCGCTTCGTTGCTTGAAACTCAAAATCTCACTACAATATCTTTACAATTTTTCCTGATGGTAAGAATCGACTTAGGAACCTCTTCCTAAATAGTCCCATGTAGTGATGGAATTTTCTTGCTCAGATTGCTAAATCTTCCTTGCTTCTCTCAATAGTAACAATAGAAAATGAGTCAACCTTACATAAATAGATGATACCCCATTCAGAATGTAAGTGTTGCTTATTTCTAGAAAGTTCATTATATGCACTTGAAGATGCTCATGAGGAAGGCAAGTGAATTTCCCACTTGAATGAATGAGTTATACCATGTTTTGTTTCAACTCAAATCTCCCACCCGGTGGTGTTTTCTAAATACTGAACGTATTATTTTTTGTGAGTGGGTTTCCCTCATCACGTACTGGTCTTGCAACCATCACTACAGGTACCTCTCCCTATTTTTGTTTATGTTCTCCTCGTGGTTATCCAACGTAATTTCCTTAAAACCCCTTTCTAACTCTTAACCTACATTTGGAGCGGTCAACCTTCTTCGTCAATAAAGAAATCTTTCAAGTTCATTGATTTGGTCAACCAAATTTCTCCCTCAAGTCGGAACTATTCTCTAAATGTCTATGATAAGTCCACAAATTGGACTCATTTAGGGCTTTATTTTGATAAAAATAGTGTCCTCAAATGCTTATATTATCTCAATATCTGATGAAAACTCTCAAGTTTCAGGTATTTGAAGTTTGAGTAAAAGCATGGACAGTTACAGGCAAAAAGGAACAACAATGCTGAAAAGAACTAAGAAACTGAAACATGTGCTTCGCCAAGCACACTTGGCGAGTCGCCGAAGGGACGCACTTCGCCTTTTGTTCAAGCACGTTGAGCCTTGAAGGAAGAGGATCAACTCGACGGAGAAAGGATAATTCGGCTCTACACCGAATAGTTCCATGAAGCAGTGTTATACTGCCCAATGATGTAGGACATGAAGATGTTGAAGGCAAGCACAAAAGGCGATGAATCAAACGATGGGCGAATCGCCGATTCAATCGGTGATTCCCACTAACCTCGCCGAATAATCCGTTGCAGCACTAAATCTAAAAACTATAAATACTAGCCTTAGTTATTTTTTTAGGAGTCCGAACATTATTATAGTTTTTACCTTAGAATACTATTTTTCTGGTACTTTTCTCTCAAGTTTGGAGAGGTTTTTTTGGGAAGACTTGAAGAAAGAAGGAGTTCATCTTCCCCAAGTTGGAAGTGGGTCTTCTCCATTCTTCTTCCTTTGCTTAAATCAAGGTTTAATTTCTTATAACCATTTGATTTTAATATCATTTTAGGTGTAATTGCTTACTTCTTGATGTGTGGCTAAAAACCCCCATTCTTGTGGTGTGATTTAGCAAATATGTGTTGATATTATTGTTGGGTCTTGTTTGTTGATAGGTTAAATGTATTTTAATGGTGATTTCACCAAGGCAAATACAAAACCACCCATGTGTTTTTGTATTGCTCGAGAGAGAGGTCGCAAAACCAAGACCGCTAAACTGATGGCCTAAGGAATGGGTTGACATGAGGTTCACCCCAAGAGGGTGAGCCCTAGTCCCATATCCTAACATTCAGCTCGAGAGAGTGAGTAGGGTAAGGCGTAGGTTGGCCTTCATGCGGCAAATGGGTGTCCGAGAGGAACCCATTTGAAACGGGGTAAGTTGCTCGAGAGAGAACTTATTTCCATCTAAAGCTTAGCCTAGTCACTATTATGTTGCAAATTTCCTATCGAAAGCTTGTACCCAATGATTTATATCAATTTATATTGCAGTCAAACCCCAAGAACTTCTCCCCATACTTGATTCCCTTTACTTTTTTACCATTTTTACTATACTTGTGACAAAAAACCCCATCGATATTTGACACATTCTGTAACGACCCGAGAGCACCCCCTAGTCGTTACCGGCGTATTCGACCTCGAAGAGGTCTTATACAAGTCCTTAGCATTCATCATACCATGTATCATAGAATAAAATGAAGGAAAATTTAAAACGTTTACTTTGGAAGTTCAACTTCACTTCATATTTTAATGGTGATTTCACCTAGTGGTTGTGGTTTAATTTAATGGGTTTGTAGTTACAAATACAAAACCACTCATGTTTTTTTGGCATGCTCGAGAGAGAGGTCGTGAAACCAAGACCGCTAGACTAATGGCCTAAGGAGTGGGTCGACATGAGGTTCAACCCAAGAGGGTAAGCCCTAGTCCCATATCCTAAAACTCATCTCGAGAGAGTGAGTGGAGTAAGGCGTAGGCTAGCCTTTATGCGGCAAATGGGTGTCCGAGAGGAACCCATTTGAAACGGGGTAAGTTGCTCGAGAGAGAACTTATTTCCATCTAAAGCTTAGCCTAGTCACTATTATCTTGCAAATTTCCTATCGATAGCTTGTACCCAATGATTTATATCAATTTGTATTGCGGTCACACCCCAAGAACTTCTCCCCATACTTGATTCCCTTTACTTTTTTACCATTTTTACTATACTTGTGACAAAAAACCCCATCGATATTTGACACATTCTGTAACGACCCGAGAGCACCCCTTAGTCGTTACCGGCGTATTTGACCTCGAAGAGGTCATATACAAGCCCTTAGCATTCATCATACCATGTATCATAGAATAAAATCACGGAAAATTTAAAACTTTTACTTTGGAAGTTCAACTTCACTTCATATATGAAAAATAGAATCTAACTTCGTCACAATGTACCATATAGACATAGAAGTATCAAAAATTGGACTTAGCCCTTATATCAATAAGAAGTCTTGAAATAGGAAAGTACAACAATGTCTTTCAACATAAGCAAAGAACTAAATATAGAAGCTAGGTCATATGGTCTTGTCCTCAGACTTGAGGACTCACCAACTTGGGGAAGCAACTCCAAGTGTCTTGAGAAGTAAGCTTGAATCCTCAACGGCCCTTGAACTCACAACAAATTTCAAGAAAACAAGTTCATCAATATAGAATGAACACTTTTCAAGATTGGCATGAAGGTTTACCTTCCTAAGCACGTCAAACACACATCTCAAATGATCTATATGCCCATTCATGGGTGTACTATTATTCAAGATATCATAAAAATAGTCAACCACAAACTTCCCTATAAAGGGCTTCCTCACATGATTCATGATACACATAAAAGTAGTAGGAGCATTAGTGAGACCGATAGGCATCACCAACCATTCATAAAGACCAAACTTGGTATTCAATGTTGTTTTCTATTCATCAGTGGGGTTTATCCAATTTGATGATCACCACTCCTAAGATCAATCTTTGAGAACACACAAGAACCATTGAGCTCATCAAGAATATTATCTATTCTAGGGATAGGATGAAGATACTTTACCATGATCTTGTTGATGACCATACAATCAACACATATGAACCATGTTCCATATTTCTTTGCAACCAAAAGAATCGGAACAGCTCATGAACTTATACTTTCTCTCACATTTCCCTTGTTGAGGAATTCCTCAACTTGGTTTTGTAGCTCTTTGGTATCCTCCATATTACATCGATAAGGCGGCTTGTTTTGAAATTGTGAGCCAAACACGAAATCTATTTGGTGCTCAATTTCTCGAAGAGGGGGTAATCCACTTGGGAGATCCTTTGAGAAGACATCATCCTAATCCTTCAAAAGAAGAGAAATAGAATAGGGGAGTGAATAATTAGATTGGTTACTTTGCAACACATGATCCGTATGTGTGATAAGGATCAATGAACTTTTGGCCTCCACTTCCTCCCTTATCTCTTTATACTTGGCCAACAACACTTAGGCTTTTCCCCTCAACTTCCTCCGTCCCTCCTCTTCATGGTCCTCGACCTCCATATGTTCCTTCTCATCCTTCTTTTTCTCCCTCAACTCACTCATCTTTTGATACACTTGATTGACTTTAGAGGGTGACATAGGATGAAGGACATATTTACGATCATCCAAAACAAGTGAATATTTTTTGGTTCTCCCCTTATGTTTTATTGAACGATCATATTGCCAAGGTCTTCCGAGTAACACATAACAAGCTTACATTGGGACCACATCACAAAGAATCTTATCTTTGTACTTCCCAATTTTGAACGTGATCAAAATTTGACTATGAACTCTCAATTATCCAAACTCACTCAACCATTGAAGCTTTTAAGGTGTATAATTCTTATAAGTTGTAGGAAGTTTCAAGAAATCCACTAAAGTGGTGCTAGCAACGTTTGCACAAATTCCACTATCAATGATCAAGGAACATTCATCATCTTTGATGAGGCACTTGGAGTGGAAATGATTCTCTCTTTGAATTGGATTATCCATGGACTTGTTGATCATAACTCGTCTTACCATATACATTGGTATGCTGAACTCTCCTTCTTGAGGTCAAGCTTCTTCAATTTTTGACTTCCTCATCAAACCATTAGGAATGGTGACACATCTTACCTAAATGGGTCTTGTTCCTCATATTCAACACCTTCAAATTCATCACCTTCTTAGGTTTCATCTTCACAACCCTCTTGTTGATTGAGTTGGGTTTGTAATGGCCTATTGGCATTTCGCACCTTGGGATCAGAATTGATTAGTGTTGGGTTGAACTCTTGATGGAAGGTTACTAGTGTGATAGTAGGAGAAATAGTGTGAGCATGTCCACTTCTGGAAGCATGATAGATAGCTTCTTGGGTAAAATTAGTAGAGTTAAATTGGCACTCTACATTGATTATTTTGCCACCCATCATCGACAGACTACCTTGCATGGTGGTCATCTTTCCTTTCATATTTCCCATTATCCGACTCATATTCGTAAGCGCCTCCATTATAGATTCCAAAGTAACCCCTCCCATAGGTTGTTGGGTTTCACTTCTAGTTTATGTGGTGCCTAGTAATAAGAAAACTAACCTAAAACAATAAACAACATTAGCATTAGTAAAATGAACTCACAATCACTCATGTTTACACACCTTTGATTGCCTCTCAAATTTGTTCGGCTATGGTTGATGATTTGCTTATACTCGGTTGTTCAGAGTGTCAATTTCTACTCTTGGCCAGAATGGATTCTGGTTTCAAGAAAATATGGACAACTTAATTAAAGTAAAATGGACTTGAATCAATAGTTAACTACGAAGTAAAACTAATAAAAGCACGAAAAGAAGTGGCACTAGCAAAGAAGAGAATTCAAGAACCAATAATCAACAAGTAGATCAATTATGAGTAGAAGATTAGTTTAGAAATCGTGAGAATGATTGAGAATAAAGAAAAGGAAACTATGGAATTAGAACTTGAGATTAGTGGCATATAATGAAATTTGGGTCGCCAAATTCCATGTTTTCTTTGTCAAAGTTGAAGTTCAGTTCGCCAACTTGAAGTCCAGCTATCCAAAATTGACAAAAAGACTTGGGCAATTCGGCGAGCTAAGGGTCAGTTCGGCGAGTCACCGAGTGGACTTTGTAGAGAAAAGTCGGGCTGGCCGAAAGGACCAGTGTGTGCCTGAAGACCTCAAAATTTTGTGCTTACGTGCCCCCCTCCCTACTTTTTCCTTTATTCCTTACCCCTTTTGGTAAATTCCCTTGTGCACTAACACTTATCCACTTTTTTTTTCCTTTCCTTTTGTATAAAACACCATTTTTTGTAGATTCCTTCTTCTTGATGATTTGATTATCCCTCAAGAACACTATGAACAAGATGAATACCCAAAATAAAACCATTTATAATTTTGACTCAGAATTTCAGGAAATTTGAGATATAGATTCCCCTTGATGTAGGAAACAATCCCCAATACTTTTTATCTTTCAATTCCTTACCATTCTTCTTATTTCCAAACCCACTTGCATCTTCTTCAAGCTCAACAACGGTGGAATCTTTAATATTACCGCAAACTCTACAAAATCTAAGATTTAGACTCAAGTAAGGCTAGGGAACACTAATCTATCTTTAGAAACTTAAAACAAGACTCAAATAAACAAAAATATTTTTAGGTTTTCTTGAAAAACGAATTTGACTTTTTTTTCTTGTTGTAACAAACCCCAAGACTAGAACATAGAAACGAATCTAAGCACGACTCTGATAAAAAATGTTGTAATTCTCACTACGAAATACGAATGAAACTGCAAAAATCAAAGACAAGAAATAAAGATAGATAGATAGATAGATAGATAGATAGATAGACAGATAGAAAAAAAGGAAATAGAAAGCAACCAAAAGGTTTATTAAACCTTAAGACCTCAATCCATTAATCCTACAATAAGCCGTTAATCATAAAATAAGCACCTAAATCTTACGAAGACCTCGAGGGAGATGAATTCACCTTGCAACAAACGTTTCTAAACAAAAGTCAACCAAAGCTTGTACCTAGCTCTCAACAATCATGCATGAGTTTCACAATATTAATATTCAAAAAAGTCTACCTAAAATGAGAATTGAAACTAACTATTTATATTTTTATATTGTTATTACAAAATACGCCCAAAATTGTCCCAAAATAGGAAAAAGGGTCAGCTGGGTCGTCCAAGCCAAATTGACTCGGGGAGTCGCCGAGTGGGTTGTCGAGCCGACTCTTCTCTAGAGCTCCTGGAAATTTAGGCGAGCTAGGTTCCTCTCCTAAGACATTCGGCGAGTCGCTTAATGGGTCTTGCTTGCTTAAAGTGGCAGCTTCTTCAACCGTATTCCCTTCACCTCCCCAAGCGATCTTTAAGGCATGAACCCTTTCTTTGCCATCAACACAAGCTCAAGAACCTCTAGCTTCATGAACAATGTTTGCATTCTTTAAAGGTCCCGAGCTTGACTTCAAGTGAACGACCTTGGTACAATCTCAATTTCATAAATTATAATATTAGTAAGTCAATGTACGGCCTTTCAAAAACTTAGCTTTTTTTATAGTAGCATATGATTGAAAGGACACCAATTGAGATTTTTTTTTTAAAGCCAATATATAATAGGGCACCGCAAAACTAAAGTTAAAAAAGAGCACAAGAATTGAAAAAATCAATAGGACAGGATAAATTAGGAAGAACATAAACACGACATGACAAGATTAGTTAAATTTAGCGGGTAAAGATTAATATTTTCCTTTTTTCATCTCGCTCCGTTATTAATCTTGTAATTTTTACGTCTTCAATACTTTATACTTCTAACCCCTTTCAAGGAGATCCTGGATCTACCACTGCCTCTAAGAAATTCCGGAGCCATTTAGCTTAGTCACTGGTCTTATCTAAGGCAGTAAATTTAGATTTCATTGTAGAGCGAACGATACATGTCTGTTTTGATGATTTCAAAGAGACTGCTCCTCCACCAAGTATAAACACATACGTACTTGTGGATTTCACTTTATTTAACCTTATGATCCAATTTGCATAATTATATCCTTCAATCACGACAGGATATTTATTATAATGAAAGGCATAGTGTTGTGTATGTTTCAGATACCCCAACACACGTTTCATTACCATCCAGTGCGTTAGATTAGGATTAATAGTTAACTGACTCAGCTTACTAATAGCATGCACATTATATATATGATCGCGTACAATTCATAATATACATCAAACTTCCCAACACTTTAGCATGATCAAATGGGAGTCACTTTCACCTTCATTCTTTTGAAATGTAAAGCTTATATCAATTGGAGTTTTGACATCGTTGAAATTCAAGTACTTGAACTTGTCCAATACTCTTTCAATATAAAGATATTTAGATAATGCTAGTCCTTTGGGAGTTTTGTGAATTATGATCCATAAGATCAAATCAGCAACTCCTAAGTCCTTCATATATAACTTTCTCGACAGCATGCGGTTAGTAGCATTTATATCGTCAACATCTTTACTCATTATTTAGATATCATCAACATACAAACAAAACAATTAATTTATGATTCTAAATGTTTTTATTATAGACACATTTATCACACTCATTGATCTTGAATCCATTTGTCAACAGCATTTGGTCAAATTTAGCATGCTATTGTTTGGATTCTTTTTTGAGCCCATAAAGTGACTTAAGAAGTTTGCACACTTTCTCTTCTTTACCGGGAACTACAAATGCCTAAGGTTGATCCATGTAAATTTATTCTTCCCACTCTGCATTTGAGAAGGTTGTCTTAATGTCCATTTGATAGATTTCAAGATCATGCATGGGTGCTACTGTTATTAACACCCATATAGATATTATCCTTGTTACTAGAGAGTATGTGATTTAGACCTTCTTTTTGTCTGTACCCTTTCACTACAAGTGTAGCCTTATGTTTGTCAATAGTCTAATCAGCTTTAATTTTACTTTTAAAGATCCATTTGATCCTAAAGGTTTATTTCTTGGAGGAACATCAAACAATTCCCAAGGATGGTTATTCAGAATTGATTCAACCTCAGCATTGGCAGCTTCTTTCCAAGATATTGACTCAGAAGAAGACATTACTACTTTTAATGTTTGACGAACATTTTCAAGCAAGCGTGCCACAAAATCTGGTCTGAAAGAAGAGGATCCCGTTGATGATTACTACTCCTAGGATCCTCGTTATGTGGTGTATTTTATGTTGATTATTCCCATGGTCATTTAGAACTTTCACTTGTCGACTCACATTAACTGTTGTACATATAAATATGTTCAAAGAACTTGGAATTATCTGACTTAATTACCGTATTAACATGAATTTAAGGATTATCATATTTGTGAATGAAAAACTGACAAGACTTGTTGTTCACAACAGATCCAATAAATACACAATCCAGTGTTCTAGGTCCAATTTTAACCGTCTTTGGTAAAGGAACTTGTAACATGGCTAAACAACCCCATACTTTGAAATATTTCAAGTTCGGTTTCCTTTCTTTCCTTGAATCATATGGAATAAATTGCATTTTTTTATGGGGTACCATATTAAGTACTTGGTTAGTCGCTAGGATAGCTCCCCCCCCCCCACAAGATTTGTGGTGAACGAGAACTGATCAACAAGGAATTCATCATTTCCTTTAATGATATGTGTTCCATTCTGCCATCCCATTTGATTGGGATGTGTAGGTGATGTGAGGTCAAAATACATACTTTAAATCATTATTTGCTTTATATTTATTATTTATATTTGTCCTTTTTTAACATAAACTTTATGAATTATGTTAAATAGTGTATTTTATTTGTAGAATTAAATTGGTGAAAGAATGAAGAACTTTGGAGCTAAAACGAATTAAAGATGAAAGGTTCAAGAAGAAAATCAAGCAGACAACTTAATGGATTAAATTAAATATTATATTAATATTTTCATATATATGGAAAGGTCGGCAGAATGTAAAAGAAGGAAATTAAATTGATGGAAACTGCCCTTTTTGCCACGTGTCAGTAGCTGGATGGCCCTTAATTTGGAAAGCGGCGGCAACAATATATTCCATAAACGACAAACAATTTATGGAAATCAACTCCTTCCGGGTTTTAAATTCTCAATTTCTCTTGAACTCAATTATTTGATTTAGGGTTTCTATATCTTTAAATAGGGTATGAAAAATTATTCTTGAGGAGGGGGTCAAGAACCAAGAAACAATACACAATATAAATTTTCTTCTAGCTTAGGAACTTTGGAAGAGCCGCCGTGGAGGTCAGAGAATTGTGATTTATTCTTTCTTCTCCTTTATTATTTATTTGTATTCGTGATTAATAAAAGTTAGTTTAGCTATTGTTCTTAACTTTTTATGATTAACACAAGCATACTTATTTTAATAAATTTTGATTGTACTTTTGAGATAATGAATAGCTAAATTTCATAACTAGGGTTGTGTGAACCATAAACGATTAACAAAGTATGAATAGTAACTAAACAATTCTTGAATAGTGTTGTTGCATTCATTGATAATTTTTTCGTTTAGAAGTCTTTTTAACGGTGGCCAACGTTAGAACTCGCCCTGTTGCTACTTGCCGGACCAAGGAGGTAGTTAATAAGAAAAGAATTATCAACATAGATTTATTGTGATACTATCTAATAGTCTAATGTCAATTGGTGCGAGGGTGAAAACTAAGTCATACATTGATGTGCTGTCTAATATGAGATAAAGGTAAGGCTTATTAAATTATACACACGTAGCCGGACCAAGGTGCGGGGTGAAATTCTCTAGATGCCGGACCAAGGATTTAGAGATACCTAACTTGTCACTTTGCATGTAATACATTAGGAACGGATTGCTATTACTAGAATTACCGCGTTATGAGCTTATGGGGAACACATTCCTAGTTATTTCTAATAATCTGAATATAAATAAATACTTAGTTCAAAACTATTTTTATTGTTTTAATTCTATTTCAATTTAAATCCCCCCATTTTTATATAACGACTATCGAGTTAAATATTTTCTATTGACAATATTCTTCCATATTCTCTGTGGGATCGACCCCAACTCATAGTTGGGTAAATATATTGCATAAGATCGTTTATATTTCTTTTCAAGAAGTATATTTGAATGTTATCAAGAATGGCGCCGCTGTCGGGGAATGTGGCATAGAAATTGTCTTTAGTATTTATTTTGACTTGTAGTCCTTTTTTGCTTCTTAGGATTAGTTTTAAATTTGTTTTTTTAATTATTATCATATTTCTTTTACTCTTCTTGAGATGTCATCTAATAAAGTATGTAGTGATAAGTGTTCTTGCAATTCTTGCACTTCTGATATTATGGAGTCCTATAAGCTAATTTTTTTCTCAACAAAATAAGTTGTGTGGGGACATGGAAGATTTATTAATACTGTGTTATAAATCAATATTTAAGTGCATGATTGAAGAGGATAGTTTTGGTTGGGATCTCGATATATTAGATTGTGACTTGAGTGCAAAGATTGAATCATATGATACCCAACAATTTAGTAATAATATGTGTGAGATAGAAAAAATACTATAAGTCAACTTGAAGAGCTAAGAGTGGATGATCATATTGTTATTGATGTTGTCACTATTGAGAAGAGTGGAGTGCACTAGAGTTATGTAATGAAGTAGATAATATTATTTTTAAAAACTCTAGTATGTGAAATATGAGGGTGTAAATAATAATATAATTCATAAGTTAGGGCGCACTAGACCTCATTCCAATCTTTTTTCCACATAATGCTTAGATAAAAAATATATTAATCGAGTCATCTGAGCCTATAGAAGAGTGTATGGGGGAGGA
>JAJOOS010014165.1:0-44330 GCA_029582725.1 Solanum chiquidenum
CATTTCCCACTCAATTTGACCCCCTAAACAAGAATATGAAGTCGGATTTTCGAAAAACGAAACAGATTTTTTTATATACAGCTAAACAAGTTTCCGGTAACTTCCGAAGCACATTTTTAAGAACTTTTTGGGTCATTTCAACCGGTCTCACTTGTATAGAGCTAACGTCTAGTAGAGTCATGCGGATCGGCGCATAGACGTCCGTGACTTATCTTCGGGAGGCTAGAGGATATTGTTAGGAAGATTCTCTATTTTGTATCATTTTCATGCATCGTATGTCGAAATTGGTTTTATGGAATCTTATTTGTTTCACTCTTTCACATGATAACTCGCATGCGTGTAGGATCGGCCGGGGGTGAGGCACCCGGGCTCGCGGATAGAGCCCCAGCTAGGGGTAGAGGTCGCGGTAGGGATGCAACACCAGCTCGAGATAGACAGAGGACTCCGGAGCCAGAGCCGGAGCCTCAGGTAGATCATGATCCTCTTTAGCCGGTGAGACCGGGACTAGCCCAGCCACCACTCACACCAGCCGCTGCTCCCAACCTACAGGCGATGCTAGCCCATATTTTAGCTGACATAGGGGGATATACAACCAGCTCCAGCCCCAGCTCAAGCACCAACTCTAGTTTCGACACCGCAGGATCAACCTGCCCTAGCGGCTCCAGAGGTTCAGTAGCCACCGGCACCAGCCGCCACCCAGCCAGAATTTTTAGGTAGGGTCATTCCACTAGGAGAGTAGAAAAATCTCTGAGTGTTTCTGAGATTGTCACCACCGAAGTTTACTAGGGCTGTTGGAGAGGATGAATATGAGTTCCTTACTACTTGCCGAGAGCGGCTACATACTTTGGGTCAGGGGCCGACTTAACCGCTTATTGGTTATATGGTTTTTCCAGACAGTGGTGGCATTCTTACTTGGATACAAGGCTAGTTGGGTCCCCACCGGTATCTTTGGCAGAGTTCTCTGAGGCATTCTTGGCTCAGTTTTTCCCGCAAAGCATCAGAGATCGGTTTTGTGATGAGTTTTTGAGGTTGGAGCAGGACTTCATGTTTGTGTCTGAGTATGAGGCCACATTCCACGAGCTCTCCTGTCATGTTAATAATCTTATCGAAGAAGGAGGAGAGGCATCTGTGTTTTGTTAGAGGATTGAGGATGCAGCTGCGCATAAAGACGCAGTCCATGGTTTCAGTGGGCCATTCCTAGCTTGAGGTTGTGGACCACGCTCGCACACTTTTGCACCTCCGTTGTGAGGCCCAAGGGGGCAGTGGCAAGAGGGCCATACATGATGATCGTCACAGTGGGCCCCATTTTAGGCCTAGAGACTCACATGACAGGCCCCGCCAGAGGTTCCAGCAGGGTCAGTCCCGTCGCCTACAGAGGGTGACCAGCACCGTCAGGGTGGATCTAGTGCCAGTCCGAGTCAAGGCCGAGGTGGTACTTAGTCGAGTTCTTCAAGCCGGGGTGGTCAGCCTTCAGTTGCAAGCAGACCACCACAGGGTTGGCCCAGAGAGTGTCCTCTCCATAGGTCAGCCGCACCAGCTCCACAACCAGCTAAACCCGCACCAGCAGCAGCACGTCCAACTAGAGGAGGTCAGGATCAAGATCACCAGGGTGGTCATCAGGGCATATGGGGAGGTCCTCGGGGAGGCAGGATAGGTGTCAAAGTTGATGCAGGGGGTAGAGGCGCCCAGGATCACTTTTATGCAGGTCCAGCTAGAGTAGAGGTCGAGGCTTCGTATGATGTTATTATAGGTATAATACTTTTATGTTATTATCCCACCTCAGCTTTATTTGATCCAGGACCCACTTATTCTTATGTGTCTGTTTATTGTGCTCCTCGATTGAGTATGAGCCCTGAGCCCTTAGCAGTGCCATTATGCATTTTAACCTTGATAAGTGATTCTTTAGTAATGGATCAGATCTTTAGATATTGTTTGGTGACTATTCAGGGGCGAGACACTCGGGTTGATCTTATTTTACTTGATATGTTAAATTTTGACATGATTCTGGGTATGGACTGGTTATCCCCTCACCGAGCGGTTTTGGATTTCTATATCAAGATCGTTACCTTAGACATTCCTGATATTCCATCGGTGGTGTGGCAGGACTCTTGTAGTCGCACACCGGTTGAGGTGATTTCTTGCATTTAAGCTCGAAAGTTAGTGGCTAGCAGATGTTTGGCTTACTTGTCTTATATTAGATATGTTAGTAGGGAGGGTCCTATGGTTGATTCAGTGCCTGTAGCCCAAGAGTTTGATGATGTGTTTCATGTCGACCTATCTGGCCTACGCCCAGATCGTGATATGGATTTCCCCATAGACTTGGAGTCGGGTACTCATCCTATTTCTATCTCACTGTATCATATGGTCCCTGCAGATCTCAAGGATCTTAGTGTTCACCTTCAAGATCTCTTAGGTAAGGGATTCATACGGCCTAGTGTATCGCCTTGGGGTGCCGTACTCCTGTTTTTAAAGAAGAAAGACAGTACTATGCGGATGTGTATATATTACAAGCAATTGAACAAGGTGATAGTGAAGAGCCATTACCACATGCCTCACATTGATGACCTATTTGACCAGCTTTAGGGTGTCGAGGTGTTTTCTAAGATCAATTTAAGATCTGTCTACCACTAGTTGAGGATTAGGGCAGCGGACATCCCTAAGACCGCATTTAGGACTCGTTACGGCTTTAATGAGTTCCTAGTGATGTCTTTTGGGTTGACTAATGACCCTACTGCCTTCATGGACTTGATGACTCGTGTATTTAGGTCGTACCTTGACTCCTTTGTTATAGTCTTCATCGATGATATATTGGTAGACTCGCAGAGCCGGAGTGAGCATGAGCAGCATTTGAGGATAGTGCTCCAGACTTTAAGAGATCATCGACTTTATGCCAAGTTCTTAAAGTGTGAGTTTTGGCTTGAGTCTGTGGCATTATGGTGAATCTGGCCAAGATTGAGGCTATCTGTGACTGGGCAAGGCCCACCTTTGCGAATGAGATTTGTAGTTTCGTCGGATTGGAAGTGTACTACAGGAGTTTTGTGGAGGGCTTTTCTACTGTAGCGGAAACTTTAACTCAGTTGACTCGCCAGGATGTTCCCTTTGAGTGGTCAAAGCAGTGTGAGAGGAGCTTTCTGAAGCTCAAGGAGTTGCTTACCACCGCTCTTATATTGACTCTTCCAGTTAAGGGCGAGGCATTCACGGTTTATTGTGACACATCCAACGTTGGTTGGGTTGTGTTTTGATGCAGAAGGGTCGGGTTATTGCTTATGTGTCGAGGTAGCTTAAGATGCATGAGTGCAACTACCCCACTCATGACTTAGAGTTGGCGACGGTAGTTTTCGCGCTTAAGATTTGGAGGCACTACCTTTCAGTACATTATGAGCTAGAGGGATCTTAATTCGAGGCAGCGCCGTTGGATTGAGCTCTTGAAAGACTATGACCTCTCTATTCTCTACCATCCGAGCAAGGCGAATGTAGTAGCGGACACCTTGAGCCGGAAGGCAGTGAGTGAAAGTGGGAACGTATCACCATGGACTTCATTGTGGGTTTGCCTAGGACTTTCAGGGGTGTTGACAGCATTTGGGTCATCGTGGATTGATAGACCAAGTCAGCACACTTCCTCCCCGTTCATACTTTCTTCAGTGCCAAGAGATTGGCTCGTATCTACATTCGGGAGGTGGTTCGTCTTCATAGTGTGCCTGTTTCCATCATTTCAGATAGGGGTTCACAGTTTACTTCGAGCTTTTTGAGGGTCTTTCAGGAGGAGTTGGGAACTCGTGTCGACCTTAGCACAACATTTCATCCGCAGACTGATGGCCACTTGGAGCGCACTATTCAGGTCCTTGAGGATATGTTGCGGGCCTGTCTCATGGACTTTGGAGGTCAGTGGGACCAGTTTTTTGCCCTTGGTGGAGTTTGTGTACAACAACAGCTACCACTCTAGTATTCAGATTGCCCCGTTCGAGGCCTTATATGGTAGGCGTTTTTGCTCTCCGGTTGGTTGGTTTAAGTCTACGGATCCTAAGCCACGCTCCACAGACTTGCTTCAGGAGGCCTAAGATCATGTGAGGGTGATTCAGGTAAGGCCCAGGACAGCTCAGAGTAGACACCAGATTCACGCGAATCGTAGGTGTCGGTCATTGAGATTTGTCATTGGTGATAAAGTATTCTTTCGAGTATCTCCCATTAACGGCATGATGAGATTTGGGAGGCGGGGCAAGCTTAGCCCCATATAAATCGGGTCTTTTGAGATTTTAAGGACAGTTGGTGAGGTTGCCTATGAGTTAGATTTGCCTCCACCATTCTTAGCTATCCATCCAGTATTCCATGTTTCAATATTCTGTCGGTATGTTCCAAAAGATTCCCATGTGCTCCAGTATGATGCGGTTGAGTTAGATGATCGTCTGACCTATATTGAGGAGCCAGTTGCCATCTTAGACAGAGTTGTAAGGCAATTGTGATCCAGAGCCATTCATCTGGTTAAAGTTCGTTGGAGGAACCGTCTAGTCGAGGAGGCCACTTGGGAGACCGAGCGGGAGGTGCGGGAGAAGTTCCCCGGCTTATTTGAGACTTCAAGTACTTCTTGACTTTTACTTTCGCGGATGAAAGTTCTTTTAGTAGTGGATGCTATAATGACCCTCCAGGTCATTTTTTGAGTTAATGCATTCATTTCGGCGTTTAGAGCATTCTTATAGCGACCCCAAGTCATTTATGACTTGTTGGCACTGACTGTTCGGTCGCCAGGTCGTTCGTCTGGGTTTTAGGCACATTTCCCTGTTTTGGAGCTTTTGGAGCTTTTGAACCTTAAAAGTTTACTTTAGTCAAAATAATAGGTTGACGACCTCAGGACGGAATTCTAATGGTTCTATCAGCTCTGGAATGGCCAAATTAGGCTAGGAGCATCTTCAGAACGAGACCCGACGCCTTCGGTGCGAGTTTGGAACCATTTGGCATTTTCTCCTTAGAAATTTGTCTTAAGGTTGACTTTGGTCAACATTCTTGGAAAACGTGCTCAAATAAAAATTCCGTCAGCGCAGTTAGTTCTGGAATGTCGAGTTTGGTCTAGAACGACCTTTTGTTCGCTTTTCGAGGCTTGCAGTCTAATCCTGAGGCTTGTTGTGGAATTTGACTAAAAATGACATTTGAGTGTGGGATTCAGTCCAAATGACCTTGTATGGGAATTCCGACTACGCCTTTTGAGTCTAGAACGTCGAATTTAGTGGGGTAGCATAGTCCGTTTGCGCGCACGGGATTCCAAACGAATTTTGAGCACCCCGTCAGAGACTTTAAGAAAATAGGAAAAGCTGAAATCTGGTGCAGCCCCTTTAGCGACATGATTTTGGGCTTTTAAAGACTAGATTTTGACTTTTTAGCGACCAGATTGGTCTTTTAAAAGCTCCATTTCAGCTTATAGCCCTCATTTTCAAATGCGATATTTTGAGCAATGGAGCTCCAAATTTAGTGATTCAAAGCTCTAAATGGTGTGGTTTTTCCATGGGAATGCAGTGGTATGATTGGAATGTACTGGAGAAGCTTCATTTGAGGCGTTTTCTTGGTTTTACCTGCTGCCCTCCTCTTGACTCTTCTCTTTAAAGGAGGTTTTGATTTCTTGAGCTATAGAGCTCCGATTTAGGTGATTCAAAGTGTTGGATGTTCGTTTGGATTGTGCGTTCTCTGTGAAGTGCTCGGAGAAGTGTGAAGATCGACGTTTTGAGCTAATTTTCTGCCCTAAAGGGGTTGTCCTCTTCTTGATTTTCCCCATAAATCAAATTTTCGTTGCATGATCAAATTTCTTTCATTTTGATCCTCGAATTATGCCCCATTTTGGGGTACAAGTTCCATATTGCATTTATATTATTTTTGTGGTGTCAAATTCGGGGTTCCCATCGTGGGTCCCACAATCCTATTTTAGGCCCAATTTTGGGTCCAACACCGAAAATTATCATTTTGGTGTCAAAATCTTCGTATTATCATTGTGATTCTAATTTCGATAGCGTGACAACGTTTTGAGGTAGTACGAAAGGGAAAGGCTCCGGCTACGTGCTTTGAAGTGCACGCGATCGGTCTACAGGTAGGCTACAACTTCCCTCTCCTTAGATTGAGCATTTTTATGTTGATTTGTGTGATTTTGGAGGTAATTAGTGGTTGAACATGCTAAATTCCTAGAAACCATGACTTAGGCTCTAATGTTGGGTACTTCGGATTACTGAAGCATGTCTAATGTTATTATTGATCATCCGTACCTTGTGGTGCACCCTTTTTATGGCTTGTGTGTATATTTAACAGAATGTTTGGACTTAGTCTAGGCTTAGACTAGTGATTGCCATAAACTTGCATATTTTAGAGCCGTTAGGCCTTGAAACCTCTCCGACGTCGTTTCGGATGACTTAGCTCCCTGTAGACTGATATAGCAGACTTGAGTCTGATAGTCTGGACCTTAGCCAAGCAGTAACACCATTCTTGGAACCTTATACCCATCATTCCTTGTCCCGTGAATTTCGATGTACTTGAATTCTTGGTTTGGAAGCTACTCAACGATTTTGGTTGGATACAGTTTTGGCGGGAGTGATTTATTATGGCATTCGGTTTAGGGGTACTCCCTTTGACGCTCAGTTGACAGCTGATCCTATTTTTAACCGACTCTCCTCTACTCATGGTTCAAGTCCCCAGTTCACTCCACCGAGCGGGGTTCAAGTCCTTGCCTTGGTCATATTTTATGTGGTTCAAGTCCACGATTATCCTTATCCTCGGTTCAAGTCCTTGGTTATATTTTTTGTGGTTCAAGTCCACAATTATCCTTAACCTCGGTTCAAGTCCTTGGTCATTATTTATGTGGTTCAATTCCACGAGTATCCTTAGCCTTTGTTCAAGTCCTCGGTTACTCCAAATTTTGGTTCAAGTCCTTGATCCTTCATCTTCATTCGATTGAAGTCCTTATTTCCCTATTAGCTCTAGGTAAGCTTCGGGCACATGGATTAGTTCGGTTCAAGTGCGGAAAGTTGTGGTAATCTTTGAAACTTCATCGGATCCTCTTACTTTATTTGAACTCTCCCTTCTTTGCACCTGTCGGGTTTATGGGAGTCCGTTCGGGTTTTTCTTTCATATTATGCACGAGCGTACCCGCCGGGTTAATGGAAGCCTAGTAAGATTTAGTTATCTACTTTCCTTCTCTTTGTGGGTAAGTACGCTTGTGTGCATACCTATTAGATGTTCCCTCCTCCTTAATTTTGTTAGTATGTTAGATTCTCGCATTTCATATTACTTTTGCTTTTCTTGCTCAGTCAACCTATGATGCCTACTGGGTACTTGTTGTTTTGGTACTCATACTACACTCTGAATTTGTTTTCGTGATACAGGTCCGAGTACCAGCTATCAGCGTTGATTTCGAGCCAGCTGCAGTCGTATTAGGAGGCGAGGGTGAGCACATAGCGTCCTGGATTTGCACGTCTCCTTCTGTATTTATATATTGACTTGTCTTTTGCTTTTTGAGACGGCCTTATTTTTGTGGTCCACTTTTGGGACTTGTACTCATTTTGTTAGTAGCTCTGTAGTTGTGACTTCCAGATTCTAGGAGGGATATTTATTTGTATATAGTTTTGGCTTGCTTTCGCCCTCCCATTTGTGATTCCTGTTGTTATTATTATTGTGTTGTTGAGTTTAGTTTTCTACCTTCAATCCCATTACTAGCTATTTCGGAATACGGGTTAGCTTGCCTACTGGTGGGTTATAGTAGGCGCCATCATGACTCAAGGAATCGGGTTGTGAAAAAAGAACCATAGAATCACCTTGAAAGAACTTAGGGAAGAAATTACGAGAGAGAGAATTCTTTTGAGTTGAGAGAATGAGAGGGAATGGGGAGGGTTTGAGTCTTAGGAACCCTTTAAAGTCTTCTAAATAACCCCAAACTGACGTAGTTTAGGAATTAAAAAAATAGGAAAAGATCTAACTAACCTGAGAATTAAATGTTGAATCACTTCTACCGACACCATGTACGGTTCATACAAAGGACCACAAACCATATTGGTCCTTCGTGAAACGAGTTACTGAAAACCCCAAACTACTGAGGTTGGATCACAAACCAGTATCCACGAGTCGTACTCTTGTCCACGGTCTGTAAATCCCCTCGTACACTGGAGTCTTCAACTTAGGCTTGGACACTTAGGCTTCGAACTATGAGCAGCCAACAACGAGTCGTACTACAGACCACGACCCGTATAAATGCTTATACAAACTTGCACCAACAACATTTTCTCCAATCTTTCAACTTCCAATCACTTTTACACTTCCAAGGTATTATAGAAGTGATGGACATCATAAATAGTATCTCTTTCACCAATAAATTGAAACTTGTGACTAAATGATACTCCCTCGGTTCCTATTTATATGTTACTATTTTAGATTTCACGTCTCTTAAGAAACTAGGTAAGTTTACCATTGTACTCTTATTTAGTGTTCTCTTGAAGTCAAACTTTCAATAAATGAACAAAAATTAATCTATTTTGATTAAATAAATTGACCAATGAACATGAATTAATCATTCAGTTTTTTTATGTTGGTCAAATTCATACTTTCAAGGCTAATAACTGTCATAGGTAAAATAGGAAGAATAATATTATTTATGTATTGATTTTGTAAAATTTCAAATATTAAGAAACATGTATTTTTAGTAAGAATGGCGTGTAAATAGAAATGAAGGAAGTGAAACACAAAATAACAAGAATAGAATAAGAATCATATATTACTATAAGTGGGAAGCTCCAAAGTTAAAAGTTGAAATATAATTTTACCCCTACACAAAATTAAATTATTATAAAATATAATTAATTAAATATTAAATAATTAAGAAAATCATCATATTCAGCATAGTTAAAGTTTAATAAAAATCAATCAAGTATTTGAGTATACAAAGGGGTGGATTAATTTTCTTGCAATTGTCACTTATGGCAGCCTATTCAATTCTCTAGAATAATTTTTTATCTTCCTAAACTAATTCAATGATTGGAAGTTCTTTTCAACTTTCAATTGTAGTTTCAGAATTGTATAAATTGCCATTGATTGAAGTTTAATTTATGGTGCATTAATCTTTCAAATTCCTGTGCAGGTCTTTGTTTCATCTTCCATTAGTTATAAAAATTAACAGGATTATCTATATAAGCCTTTTGAACTCCTTCCTTTCAAATTATAAAAGTGCACATTCACTTACTTTTTTTTTTCATTTCTGACAAACTATCATGCGTGAAAAAATATTTTTCCAGGTAATGATATACATCTCTCTCAGTAGGCCATACTTCTTTTGTAGCCATTAAATTTGGGAAGTATATTTCTTTTTTCTTCTATTGTTTATTATTACAATTGTGGTATTAAGTTGTTCCTTTTCATACATATATTTTTCATCAGTTTTCTAAAATTGTATAGAAAGGAATAGATAAAAATGGTTTACTATCTTGGAGTTTTAATGTTGAATTGATTACCCATAAATATGATTTTAAAATAATATTGCACAATTGTTCTATATATCCCTTAAATTATTGTCATTTTTTTAGTGTGGTTTATGATGCTTTCAAAGATTATGTCTTGATCAATGTAGAATCAATTTCAAACATTAGATCTTAAAATATGCAAATTAATCTAAATTTGAATATTTCAGACATTACATTTTTCTCTTCAATGTTTGGATCTAATAATGTTTCTTTCATTTCATTAGTTAATGGCTAATCTTGAAAAGTGATTAAACTACCAGTTGAAAAATTACTTGTGCCACGTGTTATTTTGGTCTATTTTTACATTTTTTTTGTTACAATTAAAATTTAATTATTAATAAACTAGAAGTTTATTCTTTTTTAATTATTAGTCTATGGTGTGCCTATAAAGGATGTTAATTAATTTTGACACACATTGTCACGACCCGAGTCTACACCCTAGACGTGGCCGGCACTCATGAACCATTGTTGGTCCCCAAGAGAACCTTTATCCTGGCTGACTACAAGCGGAAGACTAACTTAAGCATGAAAAAGCTTAAAAACTGAATAAAATTCATGAACTCAACTTTACAAATCTATAACTCAAAGAAAAACTCCGAATAAAATAAATTATTCAATTCGCCATAAAATAGGCAACTTAAATCTTTAAAACATTTAATAAAATAAATGAACAGACTTCTGAAACTCTATAGTCTATCTATGAAGCCTCTAAATGACAAAGATGGAAGTCGGGACAAGACCCACAACCTCCTAACAACTGATATAACTCAAAGGTAAATGAAATCCTCCAGAAGCAAGGAGGCTCACCATAGCTAACTCGAACTCCATGTGGTATCAACAAAGCTCCTGTTGATGATCCCAATTACCTGAATCTGCATCATGAAAGGATGCAGGCCAAATGGCTCAGTACGTGGAATGTACAAGCATGTAAGGGGAATTCTAAAGCATAAGGAAACATACTTACCTCTTTTCAAACTTACTCAACTCAAGGAATACTCAAGGACACACAAAAATACTCAACTTACTCAACTCATAAGT
Source organism: Solanum chiquidenum (assembly GCA_029582725.1). Lineage (NCBI taxonomy): Eukaryota > Viridiplantae > Streptophyta > Magnoliopsida > Solanales > Solanaceae > Solanum > Solanum chiquidenum. The sequence goes on from JAJOOS010014165.1 coordinate 10,518, forward strand.
ACTCAAGGATAAGATACTCAAAGATTAGATTCTCAACTCAAAGATATGATACTCGACTCTAGGTACTCAACTCTGGGTACTCAACTCTAGATACTCAACTCAATAAAAAGCAACAATACACATGCAATATATGGAAAACTTTTAAAACAATAGAAAACAACTCAGTGTATTGAAGAGTACAATAACAACTCAATTTATATATACTAAAATATAATACAACTCTATGGAAGTTTCTCTAACCGACAACCACCACTATGAGACTAAGTGATGATACATCATCTTGCCCACGCTGCCAGAACTGTCATATACTTTACCGTCATATAGGACGTCTTAACTAACTGGATCCACTAGTCTATGCTAAAAACATCTTAAGAAGTCATCTAAAAAGTATGACTCTTTACTACCCATGACGACTACATGGTTTATGGAGACGTGAGTTATCTGAACTCAAACTCGTCCACATATTGGTGCTCAAAACTACTCCCAAAATACTCGGCTCATATGTTTTAAAAAGATAAATTCTTTCTTCGATTTCAGATAATTACTCAAAAATCTATCTCTTAAAAGAGATGGTACTCAAACTGTTCAAATCTCTTTTGGAAATCTCAGTTTCCTCTCATCTTAAATGTGAAAACATTTATTCTTGGAAATACTTAGTTCCATATAATCTTTGAAGAAATGAACTTTACTAATACTCTTTACTCAACTCAAAGCTTAAATCTTAAAACAACATTAAAACATTTGTAAAATACTTCTTAAAATATGGTTCATGCCGAATTATGACGTGAACAACTCAATGCAAGGTTTTCAATAACCATAGATAGAACTCAATACTTGGAACTCTAGAACTTCAATGATACTACTCATTTCAAGAATTCTCAATTCATAGGGTTCATGCAGAATTAGAGCATGAACTACTCAACTTAAGGACTCAAAGATACTTCTCATCTCAAGATTGTTCGACTTATAGGGTTCATGCGGGATTATGAGCATGAATAATTCATCTCAAGGATTTCATGGGTAACATGTAATAGTCCCATGATTAGAATTATAATCTCAAAATGGTTAGGAACTCGATACTCAAGACTTAGAACTTGAAGATACTACCCCTCTCAAGGATACTCAACTTATGGAGTTTTCATGCAAAATTTGTGGACATGAACGACTCGACTCGAGGGTCTAAAGAACAATATGGAACTTGTGTATACGACTCTTCTCATTCTCATACTTACTTCCTCATATCTTAACTCAGAATCGATAGTTGATCTCAAAGGATTCACAATTGAACTCAAAGACTTTCTTGAACTATACTCTTAACTCTCTCTTGAATGTGAATTATGAATTCAAGAGATATGGTTCATGATATGAAGGATCTCGTAGTGACAAAGTAGACTCATGAATACATTATCCTCACTCTCATACTCACTTGCTCGAGTCTTGAAACAAGTTATTAGAAATTGTAGAAGACTCCTCAAAAGGACTCAAAAGGACTTTATCAAAATGTTCGAAAGAACTCTCAAGACTTAACTCTTAACTCCACCTTGAATTTGAATTATGGATTCAAGGGATATTCTTTGGAATGTAGGACCTCACAATGATTTAGAAGGGTTAAGATAGTTGATCACAAGAACAGTCGAAGGCCCAAATTAAAGAACACTGGCACGACGCGGAGACAAAATTAAATTTTTTATCGCAAACATAAATTTTGGGACAGTGGACTCCTTATCCTCTCTGCGATGCGGAGAGGGGGTACTTTTTGAGGGACGGAATGTTTAAAACACCTCTACGATGCAGAGCTGGGCACATATTTTTGCCCGATCTTTTTTTCCTCTCTCGAACTCAAATCAACTCATACCTACTCAATTCTAAGGTCAAAATTCACTAATTCTTTTAACCCAAAATAATTTCAGCGAAACCCACACAAGGAACTATCAACTAACTCATCTTATTCGCAAACCCTCGCCTCTAGTACTCAATGAGAACTTCATTATCAAAGAACGAAACACAAACTTCAAGAACTCAACAAGATTATCAATAATGTCTAAAAATCAAGAACTTCTCAAGAACTTAATAATTCAATCTCAAAAACGAATTCAAGGATAGAATTAAGCATGATTGGCGTGAGGGCGAACAAACCCAACACTATGAAAACTTACGTACCTGAAAGAACCATCTTCTTGAAGCAACTTGAAGGAAAATCTTGAAAGATGAACCCTAGCCTTAGCGTTTTCTTGAATTCCTTGAGCGTAGAATTTTGGAGTGGATGAGAGGGTTTGATTTAAGAAAAACTGATTTTCTACTCGTTTAGGGTAATTTAGATGACCTTCTAAGGCTTTTTAGGACCAAAATACCCTTTAAGAAACAAATAAAATGAGCTGGGAGTCGGAATAATTTTTCACCAGGCAGTGAGGTTCGTATTGGCTCCGGAACGCGGAGCCATCGCGGAGCTGCTGCCAGGTTTGCGCGTCGTTAGTAAATCGGTCATAACTTTTTACTCAGATCTCGGAATTCAGCAAAATTGGTGGGGTTGGAAAGAGGACTCGAAGGGATTTAATTTAATACTTTATGGGTCTCCTAACTCATCCTGTACTAAATGTTATCGTTGTTTGAAGTTGACCCAAAACTTAAGAAAAACTTAGGAATGACTTGAATTCTTTTATCTTTGGTTCTTCTTGGAACTTAAGGTGCTACATCTAGTGACCTTAACACTCAAGAAATTTTAAATTCCTTGCAAAAATCTCACTCACTACGAAGAACAGTTTGAGTCTTAGCTCAAAAAATTTCTGGAGTGTTACACACATATTGTATTTCATTATATAATTTAATTAATCTTTTGTCAAATTCATAGATGAAAGAAGTCATACTTTTGATGTTTATTACTTTAAAGTATTCTCTAACACAAATAACTATTACTGTAAAGTTGTACATTATGAAACTAATATGACAATGATTACTATCTTTCATCCTAAGACAATTTTTAATATATATGCAACTGTAAAAAAGAGGCAACAATTTCTCAAAAAATAAAGCAGAAATTTGAAGTCATGAAGTATTTTCAATTATAGCCAATTAATCACATTCACATGTAAGTAATGTGTTGCTGAAATATTGCAATAGAAAATTAGCACGCTGATATTAGATATAAAGTTAAAAGCACTGCATAATTGAAGTTAAATAGAGCTTCATTGCATTGAAAACAATATTAGTATTATAAATACGAAATATAATGGTAAACTAAAATAATGAAGTTTTAAAAAATGCTTAAATAATTTTTTTTGGAACAAATCACATTATTTTCATACACTTGCACTGTTATATATTTTTATTTAACAACTCAAGATTTTACAAAATATTAAGTGATTTATTACAGTTATTTATTAGTATGGGATACACGTTCAAACACGTGTTGAGACCAATTCATGCAACATGCACTTGACTAATATGTGTATAATCGTGTATTATCAATGAATATAATTTATGTATATTAAATTGAAAAAACAAGTAGTTTTTTTTTGTTAGAGTTTAATTTCTGTTACAATTGTGAGTGCTAAAAGAATCTTTACATAAAGTTTATTTATAATAAGTGAGATTACAATTTATTACTCCTATAACATATTTAAACAATGAGTATATTATTGGGAAAAAAGGACTGAAATATATTTGAACTTTGGCCAAAATTGTTGTTACGATATCGAATTTTGGAAATGACATTTTACCCCCTGCACTATTTAATAGTGTATTTTAAAGGTATATATGTGCTCACGTGGAGATCATAAATATTGCATAATTATATATAGTAACGTGTCCACGTGGGCACATAAATACCTTTAAAATACACTATTAAATAGTGCAGGGTATAAAAGATCCTATATAAAGTTGGTATCGTAACAACAATTTTGGCTAAAATTGAAGTATTTTTCAGACCCTTTGCTTTATATTATTTATACAACTTTATTTTTTTATTCCATCAACATATGTTAATTTAAATTATTTTGATATATCGTAAGTATTGTCACATTTTATGTGGGAGAGACAGGATGCTAGTCTCTTATTTTCTCCTAAATAGTGTCATTGCGTGGCTTCTTATACTTTGATGTGTACGAATGTCTCAATATCTTACTATTTTGTTATTGTATTTTCTTGTATCTGTACTTAGATAACTTTTTTTTGGGTCGAGGATATATTAAAAATAACCTCTTTATCCCACAATGATATGAATAAGATTTGCATATATCTACCTTCTTCAATCTTCATAAAAATAGGATAAGGTCTTTGTGCATCTTATTTTTTACGAATTCATTATAAAATTATACTAAATATATTGTTATTGACTTATTATTATATATGACAGTATCTTGCACTCTAGTCTACTTATATAGGTGATTATTCTTCTAAACGAGGGTGTTTAAATAAAAAGTTTCCTTTTATTTGCTTTTGCTATTTGTTAAAGTGGAAATTTGAGGTGATAATTGATATATTGTCAAAAAGTTTGTGGCAAGGGAATGTCCTTTTCATGATTTTGGTAGACGTGAGACATTTTTCTTCTCTGTAATCTTTTGCAGTGATAAAATAGTTTCATCATTTATTGTGTCTTATGAATGGACCAATCAGCTTTTGTTTTTTGACTTCAAAATATTTATATTCACACAATAAATAGGAAAGATTTGTTTTATATACTGTATGTATATATTATTTAACGATAATGAAGGTTACTTATTCTCGCTTTAATTTCTAATCGTCACACTTAAAAGAAACTTATAATTTTGTTACGGAATACTTGTTTATGTAAGTCTAAAAAGGAGGGTACGTAGATAGATTATAGATAGAGGTGGAGCTAGCTAATACTGTATGTTACAGAATTCAGACAAATTCAATAAATTTTATTTGAATTTTGTATATATTCAAAATTCCATAATGATACAAATGAAAAATGATATTCCCCATTAGGATTACAATGAAATTTTTATTTGTTCAAATAACAATTAAGGTAAAGGCTCGAATGAAAGACTCAACCCTACATAAATGACACGAGACCGTCAAAATCCTACAAAGGAAGATTTGCCCATACCAAGCCTTTTAAGTCAAACCATAAAAGTCATTTATTATATTTCTTTAAATCTAGGTTCAAGATTAATTTAATCTATATTCTTTTTATCAGTTTGATGGATTTGGCTTTTTTTTAGTCTTATAGGTGTAAGCTCGATTAAAAATAAGATCTCCTTACACGAAATTTAATCCCTAATTATTTTCTATACTATTGAAATCAACAAGAAAAGGGTTTTTATTATCGTACAATAAGAACATTTGCATATAAAAAATAAATAGTTTCGCACTTAAAATAATACTAGTGAGCTCTGCTCGATGAATAATATAGAAAAAATGGCTGAAGCTCCTCTCCTTATATTTAAATGACATTCGCTTCTTTAAAAATATATTAAGAAATTTGTGAAATATTAATTAATATTTGATTATGAACTCATAATTATCATCTATAACTTGAAGTTACGGTAAAACCTAATAAAATTCTTATTCTTAATCTATCTATAATTAAAAAATATGATTATAATGCATAACCTATGCTGTTTCTTACGTGCTCAAATATTGTCGAAAAGATTTGTTTTTTTCTACTTTTTTTTTTTTATAATGAGAAAGTGTTTCAATTTCCAGCAAAGACTGATTAAAATATTAGTATTACTTTTGCATATTAAACAAAAACAAATATATTTAGCTAAATTTGGTAAAACAACTTTCTATATTTTTGAATGGGTACTGATTTCTCTCTTCATTTTAATTTATCATTATATATATATAGTTTAAATTACTCGAGAGAAAAATCTTGTATGTGCACTTTTTAGTAATGGACTCCCACTTTGGAATATCTCCAAATGTGCACTGACATAGCTAATTTTATTTTTTTGGTCAAACAAGATTTTATTTATAAACATGATAAAAGACTGTTAATTTAAATAAAGCTATTTTAATCTTTTTATTTGTAAAATCTCTATATAATGTCCAATGATCACGTTAGATCTCAATTTATGTTGAGTAAAACTAATTAAAGAAGAGAATGCGCTCCTATCAATATATTTTTCATATTTAATACTCGAATTTAAAATTTCTAAATACAATTTTGTTCGACTAAGATTTATTGTATTTATTTAAAAATATCTATCAATATTTGTTTCTAGTACTATCAACTTGATGATCTTTATTCTTCAATGTTGTCTTAATTTATAATTGAGCTTCAATAAATTCATACTACAACAAAGCGAAATAGAAGTTCTAATAATGTTTTATTATTTTGCTTTCAAGACCTAATTATTTGTGAAGAATACTAAAAATATCCGTCAGATATTATTTTTCACTCACGTGCATGAATATCGTAAAGTTTCAAAAGAATTCCTCCATTGTTCATTTTTTTCATGAATATATTTAGTCAAAAGAGTATATGGATAAAATTAGTAAAAAATGTTAATTCTTATTTATGATTTCTCAAGTGATTGGTTGATGAGTCCGAGATTTCGACTCATTTAGGGCTTTGTTTTGATAGTTTTTTGTCCTCAAATGTCTAATTTATGCTCTGTACTGATATTAAAATGTTGATTTGCAGCAAAGAAGACAAAAGGAGCAAGGAAAGAACATTACCATTTACCGGGCGAAAAGGAGCTTAAAACTTAAAAAAAGACTGAAGATAGAAAAAGCAAAGCCACTCGACGACTCGCCGAGTGGTACTTCAGCTCGCCTAAAGTTCCAGACTGCCAGCCCAGGGGAGAAGCCAAGTTGGCGATGGATTTGGACATTTGGCGAACCGCCGAACGGATCGGCGACACCAACGGGGATCGCCTAAAATCACAGAACCCTGAGGTGAAAGAACCAAGAAATACCGGCGATGGAATTGATCAATTGGCGCGTCGCCGACTTGGTCGGCGGCCCTCGACTTACCTCGCCAAATTGCCCTGTATGCCAAAATTTGGGAAAGTATAAATTATATTTCAAAAAGAAAGAAAGGAGTTCTGCATCTTTTGGAAAGAATCCTTTGAGTTCCAGTATTTGTCCTAAGTATTTTTCTCCATTGTAGAACGTTGTTGAAGGAGATTTTCGAAGTGGGCTTTTGATTTTGAGCATTTTGAATCATTGTAAAGACTTGGATTGCAATACCCAGATTATGGAGAACATAATTGATATTGATTTCTTTATTTTTATGATGAGTGGCTAAAACCCCAATTCTTGGGGTGTGATCATGTGATTATTTGATTAATTAGTTTATGGGTATTGTTGTTTACTAATCTAAATGCTATTTTTAAGTAGGTTTAATTGATAGTTGAGTGTTAATTTATGAATTGTAGTTGCAAATGCAGTTCTAACTTAGTGTTTTGGGCTTGCTCGAGAGAGAGGTTCTAGAACCAAAGCTATCGATTGATGATTGTAATGAGTGGGTTGTTGTGGGTTCAACTCAAGAGAGTGAATCTTAATGCATTCCTACCTATCTAGCTCGAGAGAGTAGATAAATTAAGGTTTTGGGTTGTTAATATTGTAAAGCTTGTCGAGGTTCGAGAGAACTCGCTTGAATCGTAATAGTTGTTTGAGAGAAAACTATTGCATCTATATTCTAGTCTACCCACTGAGAGTTAGCAATTGTTAGTAATATACAATTACCCACACAACGAAATTAGCTTATAATCGATCATATTCCCAAGAATTCCTTTTTACTTGTTGTTTCCCTTGTTGTTTTTACTTGTTTTAGTTGCTAATTGACAAACTAAATCCCCCATTTGACATTCGTGTCACCCCTTTTTATTTATCTAAATGTGTTCGATAATTTCTATTCCTATAACCAATTAGATCGCATTTATAACTTCGTAAATGAATTCAAACTTGTACCACTCCCTGTGGGTTCGACGACCCCAACTCCTTTGTTGGGTTTTATACTAGATTTTACGATCGCCTACACCTAGTATCGGATGAGGTGTAATTGAGTGTTCATCATTAATAAAGGTAAAAGTAGTCAAAGTAATATGAGAAAGTAACCAATGTATTTACATTTTCATAACTAAATGTAGAATAAAATTTATTTAATATGAAAAAGAAGGAAAGTAGTATTTAGATTTTCATGACTAAATTTAGAACAAATTTAATGTTGGTAAACTGAATTACGGTAACAAAAATGAAGGATAAGAATGAGAGAATTTTCTCCTTGTATATTTAAAGAAAGAAAATTGCTTCTATTGAAACCTAAATTAAAATGGATGATTGTGTGGCTAATTTTCCTGAAGATATAGTGAAGGAGATTATGTTGAGTTGTCCTGTAAAGTTATTGCGATTCAAATGTGTCCACAAGAACTGGTATGCTCTTATCAAAACCCCTAAGTTCGTTCAACAATACTTGAACTGTAGCAAGAACAAGCCCCCACAACTCCTGCTTTATAATACTGGTAACTATGGTGATCGTTATGACTCTCATTCCATAACTTTGATTTCAGAAGAAAATTCTCAAACGTTTAAAGGTATGACATACCTTTTAGGTTCTGTGAATGGCTTGTTTTTAATGTTGGAGTAATTGATCATCTGCATTCGTGTGCATTGTGGAATCCTGCTACTAGGTAGGTGAGACTCGTCCATCTCCCTCCACCAATGATCAATGATCACCCCATGTTCGGGTTAGGATTAGACCTTTTGACTAATGACTATAAAGTGGTTTGCTATTTGTGTGCAAATTCAGCAGCGGTCTATTCGTGTTCTAGGGACTCATGGAGGATTTTCAAACATAGAATCCCCTTCTTTACAGGCGTAAAACAAACATTAGGTACTGCTTATTCTAATGGAGTTTATTACTGGCTGCTAAGAGGGGGCCGCCATAGTTACTACATCGTTCTTTTATTCGACTTTGGGAGTGAAATGCTTTTGGGGATTGAAGGGCCACATATTCATATTCATGTATTTGGTTTTATGGTTGGTTGATGATTCCATTGCCATCTTGAGTTTGAACAACTTGGATATGTTTGATTATGATATATGGGTAATGATCCAACCAAGGGTTTGGAACAAACTTTCTACCTTAATGCTTCCCATTTATTAAGTCTTGTTATGATAGCTCTCTCATTTTGACAACTAGAACTTCTCGATTGTTCTCCTATAATGTTCGAACTAACAAGTTGAGAGATCTCGCATTTCAACGTCCAGGCTTGAGAAAGCATGAAAAAGCTAGTGGTTGCGGAGTATTTTATTATAATGAGAGTTTAGTCACAATTAAACAACGAGATGATGGAGAGTTGAACCATTAATCGAGCTTCTAAACGAGTGCAGAAGATCAAATGATATGCGACCTAATCATTTATTTGTGAAGTACAAGCATGTTTACTTAATTTTATAACTCTATTGTATGCATGAAGTGTTTGTAATTGAGCTTATAAGTATGTAAACTTACTTGAGCAGATGATATATAGCACATTTCATTAAAGTTTTATATACTGTATGTATACTATTATTTAACGATGACAAAGCGTTTAAATTTCCTGCAAAGACTGATTAGAATATTACTATTAATTTTGCATATTAATACTAAGTAATATATCTAAACGTGTACTGATACAGCTATTTTAAATAAAGCAATTTTAATCTTTTACTTGTAAAATGTCTATATAGTGTCCAATGTTTATATTGGATCTCAATTTATGTCGAGTAAAATTCATTGAAAAAGAAAATACGCCCCTATTAATATATTTTTTAAACTTAATGCTCGAACTCAAAATTTCTACTATAATTTTATTTCTCCGACTACGATTTTGCTTTCTACTGTATTAATTAAAGACATCAATCGATGTTTGTTTATAGTACTATCAAGATGATTATCTTTATTCTTCAATGTTGTCTTAATTTGTAAATGAGCTTTAATAAATTCATACTACAATAAAGTTTATGCACACTTCTAATAACCGTTTTTTTTAATTTAGCTTGCAAGATCTAAATTATTCGTCAACGTTACAAAAATTATTCGTCACATTTTATATTATCTTTTTCTTACTCCCTCCGTCCAAAATTATTTTTCCAGATTACTAAAAATATTTATTTATCAATTTGTAAAATCAAGACATAAACAATTAAATATTATGTTTTTTATTTTGCCGTTAAAATTAGTTCTTTTTAAATGTGTACACCGTATTGATCATCAAGTGCATAACATTGTGAAGTTTCAAAAGACTTACTCCATTAGTTTTTTTCCACGTATGCATTTAGAACCCGTTTAGATTGGCTTAAAAAGTAGTTTTAAGTCAAAAAATAAAAAGTCAAACTTAAACGACTTTTAAGTAAAAAAACAAAAAGTAGGAAAAGACTTACTTTTGGTTTTTAACTTTTTTTAAAATTATTTTAAACTTATTTTAAGTTATTTTTAACTTTATCAAACACTCCAAAAGCTAAAAATAATTTAAAAATAGGTTTGAACAACTTTTAATTCAATCAAAACAGACTCTAAGTAAAAAAGTACATGTATAGATAAAAATAGTACAAATATTAATTCTTATTTATTTCTTAAATGGTGCTAAAGGGAAGTAGTCAAAGTAATATTAGAAAGTAGTCGAAGCATTTAGATTTTGGAACATAAAATTTAAATTTAGTAAGAAGGAAAGTAGTAAATAGATTTCCATACCTAAATACAGAATAAAAATTAATATGAGAAATGTAGTCATAGTATCATTAGATAGTAGTCAAAGTAATTAGATTTCCATGATTAAATCTGGAACAAAATTTAAATTGAGTAAGAAGGAAAGTAGTATTTAGATTTCCATGATTAAATTTGGAACAAAATTTGAATTGAGTAAGAAGGAATGTAGTATTAATTAAATTTCCATGACTAAATAGAGAATAAAAATAAATATGAGAAATGTAGTCAAAATACTTTGGATTTGCATGACCAAGTGTAGAATAACATTTAATGGTGGTAAAACGAACTATGGTAACAGAAATGAAGGATAAGAATGGGGGAATTTCATCTTTGTCTATTTAAAGAAGAAGCAATATTGCCTTTGTTGAAACCTAAAAATGGATGATTGTGTAGTTTATTTCCCTAAAGGTATACAGAAGGATATTTTATTGAGATGTCTAGTGAAGTCGTTGTTGTGCTTCAAATGTATCAACAAGAGCTGGTGTGCTCTTATCAAAACCCCTAAATTCGTTCAACAACACTTGAAGAATCGTAGCCCCCCACAAATCCTCACCTATATTGTTGGTACTTCTGATGATGCTGGTCAAGATTCCCGTTCCATAACTTTGATTTCTGAAGAAAATCCACAAACGTTTAAAGGTATGACACACCTCATAGGTTCTATGGATGGCTTGTTTTTTATGTACAAAACAATTGATAGTGTGATTTCGTGTGCATTGTGGAATCCTGCTACTAGAGAGGTGAGATCCCTCGATCTCCCACTCCCTGCACCCATAATCTATTATGTCCCTGTGTTGGGATTCGGGTTGGACCCCTTGGCTAATGACTATAAAGTTGTTTACTTACATTGCAATCATTGGCATAAATATACAACATCAATCTATTCCTGTTCTAGGGGCTCATGAAGATTTTTTAAACCTAAAGAATCACTCCCCTTTTACACGGACGTGAAAAACACATTTGATACTGCTTATTTGAATGGAGCTTATCACTGGCTTCTAAGAGGGGGCAACCATTCTTATTACACCATTCTTTTATTCAAATTTGGAAGTGAGATGTTTGAAGAGATCGAAGGTCTAGATAGAAATGTTGTATGTACTTTTGCGTTGGGTTTGATGTTGATTGATGATTGATGATTCCATTGCCTTGAACTATAGCTCATGTAGTATGCTTGCTTATGATATTTGGGCTTTGATCCAACCAGGGGTATGGAACAAAATTGTGACCTTTCAGCTCTTCACACCAATTAAGTCTTGCTATGATAGCTCTCTCATTTCGGTAGTTAAAGCTTCTCACCTGATCTCTTATAATGTTCGGACTAACAAGATTAGGTATCTTGGATTTCAACATTCGGGCTTGAGTACACATGCATCATTTGGTGGTTGTGGGGTTTCTTATTATGAGGAGAGCTTAGTAACAATCAAACAACAAGAGGATGGAGAGTCAGACCGTTAATTGAGCTTTTAAACGAGTACAACAGGTGATATTTGACCTAATCATTTAATTGTTTTAAGTATGTAATTGAGCTTATATGTTCACACAATTTCATAGTACTTGGTTTTGGTCTTTCAAGAGCCGATTGTGGCCTCAACTTGTTCTATAACAAGACTCTTCCTTTTGTGATGCTTTATAAAGTTTTGATCTCAAATTTGGTTTGATTTTCTTATTGTAATATTACTGAGTATCCAGCAAATGAAAGTGATGGAATAATAATATCCATAGGGAGCATTATTATTGCAAGTGTAAAGAACTCAAATATTCATTGATACAAGTTATATTTTATACACAAACTAATATAGGCTATTATATATAGGTTCGACATTCATATATGTAATGACCCGGAAAGTTATTTTTAATTTTTTTATAAAATTACAATTTTACCCATCTTGATAGTTGATCGAGTAATTTTTGGTTAGTCGGTGAAGTTGGTGTGAAAATTTTAAATTATTCGATAACTATGGTTATTTAATTGACATATATTTATTAAATAATTTCTTTTAATTTAATTAATGATTAATGATCAAGTTCATAATTTATTCAAGACCCTATATAATTTGACCCATACCTATTAAATTAAGCCATTAGGGTTTGTCACTTTTTGGTACAAAATTAGTTTATTTAGAAAAGAAAAAAGAGAAAAGGGAATAGGCGTCAGACTTACTCGCAGCGGCGTCCGACGAATGGAAAATGGAAGGCGTACTTCTCCAGGTCAGAACTAGTACAGTTCCAACCCTTTCCATTTATATTGAAGTTAGGATACTATATGTATATTAATATAATAATGTAGGAAGAAGTTGGATTTAATATGTAATTTAATATGCATGCACTATCGTTTCGGTTGCTTAGGAAATTAAGCTTTTGAGTGGTTGCTAAGGTGTAGTTAAGACTAATGATTAAGGCAATCATTATGAAATAGTGTATAAATGGAATAGTTTTGGTAGCTTTAGTCTGTCCAACCACGGACGACATAAGAATTAATATAACTTGTCACCGATTTGAGTTTTTTACTTTTGATTATCATACTGCGAATCATGTTTCAATATTATAATATGAGTAATTAAATACTCGGTGTATTATATTGTATGAAAATTATTAGGATTGTATTATTGAGAGAAATTAAGACTTAACCCTAAGCTTGAAACTTAGGGACTTGATTATAAATTCGGGATAAGTTATTGGGTCTAGACTAGACACATAATAATATGGGTGTTGTTAGTTTTGAAATCTCATTGTGAATATTAATTTGAATAAATTGCATTGATTAGAAAGCCAAACGAAAGGGGAAGATCCAAGTCCCAGAGTGATTGTTCGATTATCTGAGTTAGTGGATTTCTAAACTCTTGTTAAGTGAATTGAATCGTGTATTTCCTTGTGGTATGTATTAGGGAGTAATGGAAATTGGTGATGGGTTGACTTGCCCATGTTGAATAATTCTAATGATGAAAAAAGGGTAATAAAAAGGTTATGTGATTAATTATTGGTGTGTGATGTTTGAGAATGATTTGAAAAGCTTATGGATTCATTGTTTGTGTTGTATCACGATTGTGTTGTTGTGAATTGTGCAATGTTATGAAAATGATCATCTCCTTATTATTGTGAACATGTCATTTGCATTGTTTTGATACATTATTGTGACAAGTGTTATGTGAATTGAGAAAAGATAAGAAATTAAAGAGTATGTACCATTTCGAGGGACGTGTCGCGCGCCGCGATGGATATTATATATCGAGGGGCGTATCGCGCGTCGCGATGGATACTATTATAGAGGGACGTGTCGCACGCTGCGACGGATGCATGTACAGATATGTCCTTCATAGGTCCCTGACTTGAGACAGCGGGTGTGTATCATTAGGTCAGACATGCATCATTATACTTGACATTGCATTTCATTGCATTGCACATTTTTATCATTGATGAACTTGATTTTGTGTGTTGTTGATCTTGTGAGTGCCTTTCTGTGGAAGTTGGATTGATGAATAGTGAGTTTTTTGTTGAGGATATATAATTGTTAAAGTGTTGTTGTTGAGTTGTGTGTTATGTAAACTGTGAACTGTTAGGTTGGACTGGTTGTATGTAGGTTGTAGTTGTGGAGGTTGGGTTGGGGTGTAAGGAGTACCTGTATTCTATTCCTTTAGCTTGTGTTTAGAAGTTTACTTGCTGAGTACCGTGTGGTTTGGTACTCACCTCTTTACTTTTACATTTTTGTAGGTTACTAGCCCGGACCTTTTTGGTATTTTCTTTTCTCCTTGTCTGAGGCTTCTTGTGGAGGTTTGTGAGGTAGCTGCTTGTCATTTCAGTGGACCTTCTTTCTCCTTAATTATGATCTTGTTCTATTCTAGAAACAATGTCATTTGAGACTTGTATTTTCTTTCAATTTTATTATAACACATTGGAGGCTTGTGCACGTGACAACCAGGTTTTAGGGTATTTTTAAGTTGATTATAAATTTCTGCATTTTTTCGTAATGGTTGAGTTTTAGGCTGACTTGTCTTGGTGGGATAAGACGAGTGTCATCACGTCCACTTTTGGGTCATGACAAAATGGTATTAGAGCCCCAGGTTCATAGGTCTCACGTAAATACAAGTCGAGTCTAGGTAGAGTCTCGAGGATCGGTACAGAGACGTTTGTACTTATCTTCGAGAGGCTATACTGACTTTTAGAAAAAATCTTCAGTTTTTCAATCTCTATCGTTCGTCCTTTGTCTGTTCTAATTCTTAACGTTTCATTCTATTCATTCTCACTTATGTGATGACTTGTGCATAGTTCCTCATATGTGTATTTGGTGTGGTGTATATGTCTTGGATGTTAGATTTGTTACAAACGTGGAAGTGATAGACTTATGGGAAGGATGTGTTGTTAGATTTGGAATGTTCAACGATTCGAATAGATTGAGTTAGGTGATGACTTGACGAAATATTTTGAGGATATTTGTATGATTAGGATGAACAGTGGTTTAAGGGTCTTCATGAGCGTCTTATATATTTTTAGGCTAGTCATCTAGTAGTAGGATCAGTACTTGTGTGATATAGGCAATATCTGGAGTGGTTTGACAATTGAAAGTGGAATGATTAAAAGGATGGCTA
Source organism: Solanum chiquidenum (assembly GCA_029582725.1). Taxonomy (NCBI): domain Eukaryota; kingdom Viridiplantae; phylum Streptophyta; class Magnoliopsida; order Solanales; family Solanaceae; genus Solanum; species Solanum chiquidenum. The sequence goes on from JAJOOS010014165.1 coordinate 25,761, forward strand.
GATAATGAACATTTTAACTTTGAATAATATTGCGCCAATTGAGGTCAGAATATCTATTACGATTTTATAAATCGTGTATATAAAAAGAGTTCATGATACGACTACGACAATAGTATCGATGCTTACTTGGTTAGAGTTATGAAGTGTGTTACTTCTGCTATCCACCTGATCTAAGAAAGAATTCATATCGATTGGGATAGAGACTGAATATATTTGATAATGTTTTGCAGCTACTCAACAGTTATAAATATGTGGGCTATTTAGGTACGATCATCTTAATAGATATGATGTGTTCTAGTGGCGGATTTAATGAACTTTCACGATGTGGTACTAGTGGTATATGGAAACGGATACATCTATTGTTAAATGTGAATACTAACTACTTAAGGAGTTATCAGTTGTATCACAGGCTCATATAGTGAGATTTGATGTTGCATTCATATTTGAGAAACCAGCTAGCTTATTACTACGGACGAATGGGTTAAGCATTGTTTATAAGGGAAATTTTACTGGTGGATCATTAGTACAGTATTGATGTGTTTAGGTTGTGAAGTGTATCTCGAGGATTTTAAATGAGTGGTGATTTCATCATAAGTTCCATGGAAGTGGATCGATATTAGGACAACAGGCTTATAGGTAAAGGAAGTCTCAACGAGTATACTTGTGTGAAGGTAATTGGGAATTTTAGTAAGAAAGTGCATATAAAATTAAGTTAGTCTTTTGAATTTGATTGGTATAGTTGGGCTTGAGATGTCATGTCGATAACAAGGTTGACTTTGTGGTGATGGCAAGGGCTAACTGAGCCTAACAGTAATAAGAGTTCGTGATGAATTGTAATTATGATGCAACTATATGATAAAGATTATCGGTTAAATGGATTTTGTATGATAATGACGACTTGTGAGTATCTAATGTGATGGTTTTATACTATTTGATGAGTAGTATGGTTGCATGGAAAGTTATAGGAGGTGCTGAAACACCACTTGAATAGAATTGAAATGAACTAGAGTCACAAATGAAAAGAATTAGTGGGGTGAAATTTAGTCATTGGAAAGAGGCGATCGAGAACAAATATATTCACTTTGAGTGCAAAGACAAAAAAAATGTATCTTCAGATAGTAGAAAATTGAGTTCAGAGATGCGTGGTTTCATCTATTTTTCTCTACTCATGATAATGGTGTCACGAGTTCATCATGTTGGCTAGAAACTATTGGATAAAATTTGAGAAAATAGTGTACAGACGTTCAACTCGAGTGTGATGATAAGTTTTTTTTGGGGGTTTTGAGTTTGGTAATGAGTATGGTTGAATTTTTAGCGAAAGATATGATAAGGTATTGGGGAGGCGATCTATGATAAGCTATGATACATGAATTCATAAAAATCTTCAAGGTATGAGTTAACGTTGATAAATAAAGAAATTGAGTTACACAGTTGAATTCACAATTCAAATTTTTCATTGTAAGTTTACATTCATGGTGGTATATATTGTCAAGGTATGAATTAGTAAGGTAAGAAATGGTCGGTCACATTGGGTATTGAGCTTTTGGAAGGACTTGTGCATAATTTGAATCGTAAATTTGGTTACTTTTGATTGACAAAGAACCTAAAGAAATGCTTCACTTAAGTTTTGGTTTAGAGTAAGAGGTAAAATGTAATCGGTTGTTGGTAAAATGATAAAATTGGTAAGATAGTCAGTGAAATGATCAAGAGTCTGGTGTATTGTAGAGTTCAAGATATTTAGAATTTTATGTCATGAGAAGAATTTAAGAAAGTGAAGGAATAAAACCTCTCGTATATACCATTGGGTCAGAATTGAAAGTTATACGGATTTTTACCTTTAAATTAAGATATGACTATGAGATGTGAACTGATTAAGCACAGACTTATTAGGGGTTTATTATCGACTTTTATAAAGATTGAGTTTTGACTTAGATGACAAGCAATGATGCGTGGAAGATTCTATGTGGTTATGTCGAGCTAGACTGTTCAAAATATGATAGGTACTTATAGATGTTCAATGAGGTGGACCTACAGTTCTACATGGTTAATGAGGATTTTTAGGGAATTGAAACTACTATGTTGATGGGACGATGCATACTTTTATGATGTGTTACATAGGCATTTGATATTGAGCAGAGGTTGTGAGCTTATAGTATATAGAGTTATTGGAGTGACCAAGGATTATTTTTTTTGAGTTTTTGTCACGACCCAAAAATGGATGTGATGGCACTCGTCGTATCCCACCAAGACAAGTCAGCCTAAAACTCAATCATTTCGATAAAGTGCGGAAATAAAGTAAAGTTCAATAACAATTACTATTATGAAAACAAGTCAACTTAATTCAATCCCCAAAACCTGGTTGTCACGTGCACAAGCCTCTAATGTAAATACTAAAATTGAAATAAAATACGCAAGTCTCAAATGACGTTGTCTTTCAAGTAAAAACAAAATCATAGACAGGAGTAAGAAGGTTCGTTGAGATGACAAACAACTACCTCTCAGACCTCCACAGAAAGCCTCGGAAACGAAGCGAATGAAAGGTATCACGAAGATCCGGGCTCGTAACCTACAAAAGATTGTAGAAGCAAGGGGTGAGTACCAAACCACACGGTACTCAACAAGAAAACCTCTAAACACAAGCTAAGGGAACAGAATACGGGTACTCCTTACACCCCATCCTAACCTCCATAACTACAACCTGCATAAAACCAGCCCAACCTAACAATTCACAGTTTAAAAGGCATACAGCTCAACAACAACATTCTAACAGATTATATATTCTTAATAACAACTCAATATTCATCATTAACAAGTTCCACAGAAAGGCACTCACAAGATCAGCAAAACATAATGTCAAGTTCACTAATGATAAATATGTGCAATGCCATGAAATGCAATGTCAAGTATAGTGATGCATGTCTGACCTAACGATACACACCCGCTGACTCTCAGTCTGGGACCCATGGGGGACATATCTGTCCATGCATCCATCGCGGCGCGCGATACGACCCTCGATAATAGTAACCATCGCGGCGCGCGATACGTCCCTCGAAATATAGTATCCGTTGCGGCGCGCGACACGTCCCTCAAAATATAGTATCCAACGCGGCGCGCGATACGTCCCTCGAAATGGTACATCCTTTTTAATTTCTTATTCTTTCTCAATGCACATAACACTTGTCACAACCATGTCTCAGAACAATGCAAATGACATGTTCACACAGATAATGAGGAGATGACCATTTTCATAACATTGCACAATTCACAACAACACAATCATGATACAACTTCAACAATGATTCAACAAGTCTTTCAAACAATTCTCAACACATCACACAAACAATTGATCACATTACTCCCAAACATATACCACAAGGAAATACACGAATTCCATACGCTTAACAAGGGTTTAGAAATCCACTTGCCTCAAATAACCGAACAATCACTCTGAGACTTGAGCCTTCCCTTTACGTTGAGCTTCCAAATCAATGCAATCTATTCAAGTACATATTCACAATAAGATTTCGAAGCTAACAATACTCACATTACTATAGGTTTAGCCTGGACCCAAAAACTCGCCCAAATTCATAATCAAGTTTCTAAGTTTCATGCCTAGGGTTAAGCTTCAACTTCTCCAATATCACAAGTCTAATGATATTTATACAATTCGGTAACCCAATATTTACTTTTTAATATGATACTTAAAATAAGAACAACTAACTATGAAATCTAATCGGTCACGCAAATTCATGACAGAACCATGAAAAACTCACGAAATCCCAATAAATTATCCATTCCTGACAATGATTGAATAATGCCATTAATAACAATCACACCCACTATATTTTCACTTCAAATTTCCCTTATGTTAAACCCCAACAACGTACTGGCAACTATTCAATTCTCACATATCAATTATCACATATCTACAATTATCCATCAATTAATTAACTCAAGTTAAACGAATAGTTCAAAATTCCCAAAAATAACCTACCAGGTCATTACATTATCCACCATTAAAATCTTGTTCGTCATCGAACATAAAGAACAAGAAGGAAGAATAACCAACATTACCAAAAGTCTAAGGTATGATTTTCAAAGTCGTGCTCATCTCTCCGAGTGATAACCTCATCTTTAGGACCATTCCATCAAAATCAACTACCAAGAGCTGAACTTTAGAATCAAAATTTGATAGATTTACAAATCAGAAGTGATTATCAAGCCACAGACTAACCCATGAACTCAACCTAAAGTGAAACCCATTAGACCATAACACCACCATCATGACGAGTCTTTTCTCACATAATCAAGATAACATTATGAATCTATACCGGCTACAACCAGAAGTGTACTTAACCAACCACCATACTCATAATGCACAAACCATCACATATCTTATCAAGATTTCCTTTTCATAACACAATCTTTCCACGAACTTAAGTTATAAAAATCTGATCTTTAGACATCGGATACTCACCAAGGGAGGATCAAACTTATCTAACCCAACGAAGGAAATGATTAAGTAAACATCCAACTAATGATACACTCCAAAATGCAGAATCTCTAACAACACTTTTAGACAATTGTAACTCTTCATTTATAGTAGCTCTTATGTAAGTTCTCATAAGCAAGGTAGTGCGTGTAGAATCACTAGTATACTTCAACTATCCCAAACAACACCATCTTCCATAACTGAAATGAACAAGTCTAACCAAAGATGTCATCCTACCAAGAGGACAGCCACAGGATCGGTACACCCGATCCATCACTAGGGATTCATCCATGGATATGAAAACATGTGTGGGTATAGGTAGCGAATCACACTCCAAACCATATCCAAAACGAAGTAGATGGTCATATAAGAATATACAGAACCAAAGTCGAACAACACTAGATATTTCTTCCATAGTGCCCTTATCAAACATGTTCATTCATATGACTATCTCTTTAATTTCCTAGTTACCCACAATCACCAATCTAATCTCGATTATAATTGCTCACATACTTGTTTTATCGAACCACATATGCTATTCATAGTACTTCACTAGGGTCAACACTCTTAATACTAACAGAACATCATAGCTACACCATCCATTTACCTTACTCTAGTATTAAAGTCTTCTTAGCAAACACATTATCGCCTCCAAATTTTTTTTGAACTATAACTCTCTCTCTTTCCATTTAAGCATTTCATGACAAATACAGGTCACACCCAAGATTGATAGCACTAATTGTAAATCTAAAAGTACTTTACCATCGAGATACAACAATTGAATCACACTCAATGTCAACTCCACGTAATTTTTCAGATACCAAATTTCAACTAATATTCAAAACCATCACATACCTCATACCAACACTTCAGAAATTCTTGGTCACTCCAATAATTCGTTATACTATAAGCTCATAACCTCTACTTACTATCAAATTCCTATGTAACACATCATAACAGTCTGTATCGTCCCATCAACAAAGTAGTTTCAATCCCCTCGAATCCTCATTACTCATATAAAACTGTAGGTTCACACCATTGGACATCAATAAGTTACATATCATAATTTGAACAATCTAACTCAACATAACCACATAGAATCTCCCATACCTAATTGCTTGTCACCAAACCAAAAACTCAATCTTTAGAAAAGTTGATGATAACTTCCTAGTAAGTTTATACCGAATTAGGTCACATCTCACAGTCATATCTAAACTCATAGGCAAAAATAAATAAATCATTCAAATACAAATCAAGGGCTTATACGAGAGGTCTTGTTCCTCCATTTTTCTTAATTCTTCCCATGACACAAAATTCTAAATATCTTTAACCCTTCAATACACTAGACTTTTGTAAACTTGATATGTGAAAGAATGTGTGAAGTTGATTTTAGGTGATTTAACAGCTTTACCTCGATGAGAAAGTACTATCACATTTAAATTAGTGTATCATCCTTGGGTGTGACCCGTATCTGTCATGGAATACTTACATGAAAAGAGAGGGAGCCATAGTTCAGAAATTTTGAATGCAACAATGTGTTTGCTAAGCAGAATTAGATATTAGTGACAGTTTGAGACTAAGGTAAATGATCGGAGTGATTGTGGTATTTGTTAATATTGCAAGTGTGGGCTTCAGTGGAATGATATGAAGAGTATGTGGAGTCTAATAAATTGAATATATGTACAATTGTAATGAGGACCAGACTGATTGATTGTGGGTAGCTAAAAATCAAGGAGATGGAGTCAACTGAATGAAAATGTTTGATATGGACACTATGGAGAGTATATTTTGTGTTATTCGATCTTGGTTCCTTACATGATTATGTGACCATCCATTTTGTTTTGGACATGATTTACAATATGATTCACTACCTATGTCCACAGGTTTTTTTCACATATGTGGATGAAGTTCTAGTGGTGGATCGGGTGTACCAATCCTGCGATGTCCTCTTGATAGGATAGGATGCTCGAAAAGACTTGGTCATTTTAGATATGACATATTTGGTGTTTTTTTGAGGTAGTTGAAGTATTCCAGTGGTTCTACATGCCCAACTTTGCTTATGAGAATTTATAGGAGAGCTACCATGAATATTTACAATTGTCCGACAGACTTAAGATTTATCCCATTATCAGTATCACGTTTTGGCTATGTGTGATTGAATGTGGGGATCATTGAGTCTAGTTTTATCGTTCTTAAGGTTTGTCTACAATCATAACTACTGATCTAGCATTTTGACAGTGTTGTTAGAGGTTCAATATACTTGAGTGTATTGCCTCGCTGGGCGGTTACTTGACCATTTTCATCTTTGGGTTAGATATGTTTGGTCTTCTCTTGATGAGTACTCGATGTCTAAAGATCATATTTTTATAACTTAAACTCGTGAAAAAATTGTGTTGTATAAAGGAAATCTTGATAAGATCTATGATGATTTGTGCATTATGAGTGTGTGGTGGTTTGTTCAAGTTCACTTCTGGTTGTAGACGATATCGATTCAAAATGTTTTTTGGTTATGTGAGAAAAGATTCGTCATGATGGTTGTGCTATGGTCCAGTGGGTTTAAGTTTAGATTACGTTCATGGGTTAGTTTGTGGCTTGATAATAACTCTTAATTTGTGGATATTCCAAAGTTTGTTTCGAAAGTTCAAATTCTTAGTAGTGGATCTTGATGGAGTGATCTTAAGGAGGAGCTCACTTAGAGAGATAAACACCGACTTGTAGGTCATAACTTTGACTTTTGGTAACGTTGGTTATTCCTCTTTCTTCTTCCTTATGTTCGAGGACGAATATGATTTTTAGTGGTGGATAATGTAATGGCCCGAAAAGTCATTTGTAGAAATTTTTATAAAATTACAGTTTTACCCATCTTGATAGTTGCCCCGAGTAATTTTTGGTTAGTCGGTGAAGTTGGTGTGAGAATTTTGAATTATTCGATAACTACAGTTATTTAATTGACAGGTATTTATTAAATAATCTTTTAATTTAATTGGTAATTAATGGATCAAGTCCATAATTTAATTAAGACCTATATAATTGACCCATACCTATTAAATTAAGCTATTAGGGTTTGTCACTTTTTGATACAAATTTAGTTTATTTAGAAAAGAAAAGAGAGAAAAGGGAATATGCGAGGACTTACTCGCAGCGGCGTCAGACGAGTGGAAAATGGAAGGAGCAATAATGTATGAAGAAGTTGGATTTAATATGTAATTTAATATGCATGAACTATCGTTTCTGTTGCTTAGGAAATTAAGATTTTGAGTGGTTGTTAAGGTGTAGTTAAGGTTAATGATTAAGGCAATCATTATGAATAGTGTATAAATGGAATAGTTTTAGTGGCTTGTCTGTCCTTCCTCGGACGACATAAGAATTGATATAACTTGTCACCGATTTGAGTTTTTTACTTTTGATTATCATACTGCGAATCAAGTTTCAATATTATAATATGGGTAATTAAATACTGAGTGTATTATATTGTATGAAAACTATTAGGATTGTATTATTGGGAGAAATTAAGACTTAATCCTAAGCTTGAAACTTAGGAACTTGATTATAAATTTGGGGTGAGTTATTGGGTCTAGACTTGACACATAATAATATGGGTGTTGTTAGTTTTGAAATCTTATTGTGAATATTAATTTGAATAGATTGCATTGATTTGGAAGCCAAACGAAAGGGGAAAACTCAAGTCCTAGAGTGATTGTTCGATTATTTGAGGCAAGTGAATTTCTAAACTCTTGTTAAGTGCATAGAATCGTGTATTTTCTTGCGGTATGTGTTGGGGGTAATGGGAATTGGTGATGGGTTGACTTGTCCATGTTGAATAATTCTAATGATGGAAAAAGGGTAGTAAAAATGCAATGTGATTAATTATTGGTGTATATGTTTGAGAATGATTTGAAAGGCTTATTGATTCATTGTTGGTGTTGTATCACGATTGTGTTGTTGTGAATTGTGCAATGTTATGAAAATGGTCATCTCCTCATTATTGTGAACATGTCATTTGCATTGTTTTGATACATGATTGTGACAAGTGTTATGTGAATTGAGAAAGAATAAGAAATTAAAGAGGATGTACCATTTCAAGGGACGTGTCGCACGCCGCGACGGATACTATATATCGAGGGACGTATCGCGCACCGCGATGGATACTATTATCGAGAGACGTGTCGCACACCGCGACGGATGCATGGACAGATATGTCCCCCATGGGTCCTGGACTGTGAGACTACATGTGTGTATCATTAGATCAGACATGCATCATTATACTTGACATTGTATTTCAATGCATTGCATATCTTTATTATTGATGAACTTGATTTTGTGTGTTGCTGATCTTGTGAGTGCCTTTCTGTAGAAGTTGTGATTGATGAATAGTGAGTTTGTTGTTGAGGATATATAAATGTTAAAGTTTTTGTTGAGTTGCGTGTTATGTAAACTGTGAACTGTTAGGTTGAGTTGGTTGTATGCAGGTTGTAGTTGTGGAGGTTCGGTTGGGGTATCAGGAGTACCCGTATTCTATTCCCTCAAATTGTGTTTAGAAGTTTACTTGCTGAGTACCGTTTGGTTTGGTACTCACCCCTTGCTTCTACATTTTTGTAGGTTACTAGCCCGGACCTTTGTGATATTTTCTCTTCTCCTTGTCTGAGGCTTCTTGTGGAGGTTTGTGAGGTAGCTGCTTATCATTTCAGCGGACCTTCTTCTCCTTAATTATGATCTTGTTCTATTCTATAAACAATGTCATTTGAGACTTGTATTTTCTTTTAATTTTGTTATAACACATTAGAGGCTTGTGCACGTGACTATCAGATTTTGGGGTATTTTTAAGTTGATTATAAATTTCCACATTTTTCCGTAATGGTTGAGTTTTAGGCTGACTTGCCTTGGTAGGATAAGACAAGTGTCATCACGTTCATTTTTGGATCGTGACAATATATTGTAATAGTCAAGCTGCAAGGATTGACTGAAAATGTAATGTATAATTGAACGTTTTGTCATAAACAACGAAGACATAATATCGTTAAACAACTATATCACTCGTAAAGTCAAAAGATAATGTGTCAGATCCACTTATAAAATACCTAAGTAGAGAGGTAGTTGATAAATCATCAAAGAAAATGAGATTATGGTTGAGAAAAAGTCATCATGAGGGTATCTCTACCTAACTGACTAGAGATCCCAAAATCTATGTTCAAGAAAATCAAATAAAGTTATGAATGACGGTTTAATATTATCACTAAACTAAATTTATTCTTATGATAAGACAATGTTCAAAAATAAAAATAAAGTATTGAGACTCTTGAAAGATATTTGAATTTTACATGATATGATCAAATATTATATCTACAATTACGTGTTTAGAAATCAGTTATGTTAGTGTAAGGTGTAAGATGCATCAAGGAAAATTAATGTAAGGTCAATTTTCTGTGCATTTATGAAATCAGATGGTGTTCATGACTAATAGAAATAACAATCAGAATCAAGAACAATTTAGGGTTAACTGTGTGAAATATATTGTCTAGATATACATAAAATATTGACATCAAAGATATCAAATCTACTGATTATCCAAGTGTACCCGATGTATTTATTTTATGAAGAGTTTAAAGAAAAACCCACATACTCAAATGTGATTAATCCTTATTTGTAAAGTAATAGTTTTTCATGCATACAACCATTTTTTATTCATGTGGGTAATTGTTGAGTTTCTTTAAAGGTTAAGCCTTATAAGATGAAGGATAATGTTGATTGAAAATTTGAGGATAGATAAAAGTCATTTCTCACTTATTTGTGGTGAAAAGGAGGATTTTTTATGCTTTTAAAGAGAAACACACATTCTAGCAATTATATGATTGATAAAAGAGACTCCCCTCTCGCCATTGTTGTCACTGCTTGATTTCAACTTTGATAAATAATGTGATTGATTGATAAATTTTTGATCAAAATTTATATTTCACCTTTCGCTAATTTATTTTCTTGTTTTTTAAACTGAAATTAATTTATGTGAAATAAATTACTTAATTAAAATTCGCGGAATTAATTTTCAACATAATCTTTTCCTTTTCTCTGTATAAATTTTTCAAAAAAATATATTAAGTATCGTGTGATTTACTCCATTTGTTGAGTTCGCTGAAATATTGCAATTTCCATTAACAGCATTGCAGAACAATGTTTTATTATACCTTAGGGGAAATTAATTCAAACCTCGGACAACTATGAGAGGATTAAATTATTTTCGGTAACACAATTTTTTATAGGCTTGGAACTTTTTTTTTCTTTTTCTTTTGGTTATTTTTCTTTTTGGTTATATTTTGATTGCAGGAATAACAAATCTTCAATCACCAATAACATGACATCGGTATCCTCATAAGTACTCGTCATCTCATACACACAAAGCCCGTCAATACCCATAAACCCTTTACATAGTCAATTAATACGCTAACACTTCAAAACAAGTCAAAGGAAGTCTCAAGTTACCTTAAAATGAAGCCCAAAAGGTCAAATTATGATTTTGCCCTTTCTCAAAGCCTTTAAAACGTTTCCAATTTGATTAAATACATAATATATATATAAAAACTAAATGAATCCATAGACACGTATATTGTTATACTTCTCTTCTGTGTCCTAGAAGTCAACCTTGAGCCCTCAAGGGCAAAACCAAGATTTTCTTTGAAATTTAGGTTACCCATACAGTAAGGAACTACAATCTAATTTTTTTTATCAAAAATGGATAATTCGTCTTTTAAATAATCATAATACAATCTATAACTTTGGACCTTAAATCTCCAATTTTTCCAATTTAAAACATTGATATAAAGGTGAAATCAATATTAAATTATTGGAGAATGCATAAATAAAGATTTAGAAACATACTCAACGAAGAAATCTAGCAATATATTTAATAATTCATGTTCATCTTCTTTTTCGCGGCATGACATACTAGTTACTTAATGCAATCATATATTCATGTACTAAATATGGGTAATGAAAAGTCTAATAACCTTCAATTTTAATTTATAAGATAAGTGGGGGTAATGAAGAGTCTATCAAAGACACTCACATAACATTATTTATATTCCCTTTTTTGATCCAAATTTGTGATCATCTTGCATTCTACATTAGGTTAGTTTACCTTATTTGTAAAATTTTCATTACCAATTTGTAATTGTAAAAATTCTTACTGATTTATTTATTTATATTCTTTAAAATTTTATGCATATTCATCGATGAATATTCTCTAATATAAAGTTGTAAGTGAATTTTTATTTTTCATATTTTCATCTTTGTGAGTTTTTAAATATAACTTAGTAATTGATTACTATATTTTTGAATTCTTCATTTCTTCTATCTTTAGGATATATATATATATAATAAAGCTATTTTCAATTTATATTTATAATTAATTATTTTGAGGGTAAGCATATTAAATCCCGCAGAATATTTTCACAACTAGACCCGTAAAAGAGCAAGTCTTTGATAAATATTTAAACTTATGTGTCACGACCCAACCCACCGGACCGTGCGGACACCTACTCTAACACCTAAGTAGGAGAACCCTCGATTCCCAAACAGTTAAAGACATACAAAAGATTAAGGAAACTAGAGATGAAAGGAAATTCAAGTAGATTTTATAAAATAAAGAGTTTTAAAACGACTCAAGTTAACTTGTAAAGTAATTAACTTCCCTAGGGATCTAGTCTAAACAAGTACAAGAACTTCTAAGATTACAAGATATGAACACAATAACAAAAGACACAACTCCCACCACATGGAAGAAAAAATAGAAGCTGTTGGAGAACATTTTCGTCTTCACCTGTGAAACATCACTGACCCTGCAACCAAACTATGCAGAAAAGGCATAGCAAGAGTAGTATCAGTACAACTACACGTACTGGTAGGCATCATCGGTTAACTCGATACCCACCGCATAATATAAGAAATCGACTAGTAGGAAACATGCAATAAGACCGTTCATTCCTCCACCTTTACATCTTCCTGCCCTTACCATTCCTGAATACTTTAACATATACTAGTACACTGGACTCTAACCCTTTACTTGCTCCGTTCTTGATCATAGCTTAACAATTCTATCTCTTAGAGGACTTTCCGAATGTAACCACTATCAACCCGGTCAACCACTCACGACATACTCTTACTTCTACCACATCACCACTCAACCCTTGACCCATAGTACGTTCTATCTAGGCTTACTATTCGTTTCAACACGAATTCCCCTTCCAAGGTAATACCTAGCTACTTAACATTCACGACATAACACATCCCATTCCTCCATCTTTAGGAATACAGACAACCTCTCTAAGGTATCACATAGTAGCACCTAGACCCTCGGTCTCCACTTAACATATCACATCCCGATTTGGGCCTGACCATTCACAGTTCATTAGGTAACGAGATATATAACAAGTAAAACGACATAGTAAAACACACATATACCGAATAGCATAAATCAATTATCTTTTAAAGAGAAACATACAGTTTCCGAATATCAACAACAAGTAGACATGGACATAATCATCACAAGTGATTCTCTCATGGAACCCATACCCAAATTATTAGTGTGTCGAAACGTGATACCCGATCCAATATATGTGTCGGTACTTGACACCGGATCTAATATATGTGTTGGAACGTGACATCCGGTCCAGTCAGCACAACCACAATCATAATCACACCCATATTGAATAGTTCACATAGTCACACAATCAAATAACAGGTTCATGGCATGTAATTATACATACTTAGTTGTTTCACCGAGTTCGATTCATAATCCTTTATTTACATACACGCATGCATACAATGAGCCATTATCCGGCATGTATCACATAAACAAGAAATCAAACCATCACCTACCCCTAGTTCACAGAATGAGGCTTCCCCTTACGGTAAACATCATATATAACAACTAGGAATACAGGTACAACCATCCCTTTATCGGTGCACGAAGGCCTACACATGAATTATACCGTCAATTAACAATATACTACGCAGTGAACATGAATTTAAGATTACTCAATTAATAAACCTAGCCTACCTAGGCGCCAAGCAGCCGCAGAGGGATTATAGCTCCAATCTTGACTTCCGGACGACGAGACGGTGGATTTTGGCCGGTAATCCGCAAGCTATCGTCAACCTTATGCTAGAAATCTCTTTCTCCTTCCTTTCCAAGCCTAGAACAGCCTTTTGAGGGTTTCTGGGGCGATCCTCGCCTCTTTTTAGTGTTTTGGGAAAAAAGAGAAAATAAGACTTCGCGTCATTTAACTTCTGCCCCGACCATCCCACTCTAGCGCTCCTTGTCCTGCTGGAGCGCCGCCGTCCTAGCGACATCTGTCCCGCTCTGGTGGGATAATGGACCCAATTTTCCCAATATTTTTTTCCCCCAAATAACGACGGTTTGGGTCATTACATTATGTCTTCTTCGTTGTTTGATAATCATTTATCTTTTTAAAACAACATGTTTATACTTTTTCCTCTTTATATGTAATCTCAAATGTTTAGAAAATTCATGTACTTAACTATTACAAAGAGGTACAAAAATTAGTGCAAAAGTAAAAATAAAATAAAAAAGAATGAAAAGTAAAAAGATGACTAAATGTTACATTGAATTTTATTGTATTAGAACTCATATTTAATCTTTTATATACAAATCCTTTAATATATAGTTTAAGAAATATATTGTATCTGTATTTTTAACATAGTCATGCTTTCTTTCTCTATTTTTTTTTTATGATTTTAGTTTTTTATTTATATGAAACATTTTGTCTATAGCAAGTCTACTTCTAACAAAATGTAATTCAATCAATATGATAATATTTTTGTCTATATATTATAATGTGATGTCTTTTACTATGGATGTCATGTCTTTATTTACTTTTCTTTCTTTTCCGATTGAACTTGTAATTATTTCTATAAATTTCATGTTACACCACCTAGACATTTTGTAATATTTTTTTATACATATCTTTTTATAGCCAATTTCTTTTTGATTATTAAAACTTACCTTTAGTAATTGAAATATATTAATTCCTCTCATATAATAAAAAGTTTATTTCATGAAGCATTAAAAATATCAAACCCCCAACATGTGACACAAGATTTTCATGCTATATTTGGTGAAGAGTTATATACTTATGTTAAACTTAGATACCAAAAGACTTAGCTTTGAATTTAACGATGAATTTATGTAAGCTTCACTGTGATATATTTACTTATACTCCCTTCATTCCATATTAACTTAAGCTTTGAGGTGTTTCATACCCTTTAAGAAATGTAGGTTAGGACATAAATTGAACATAATTTTCTATTTTTATCCTTAATTATTGTAAAAAATAACTAAACATTAATTATAATAACTAATTCCAATACTAACTTAAAGGGTAAAATTAGAAGAATATTTTAAAAATAGTCTTGAAGATTGAAAACTTAAGTTAATTTGAAAAATCAAAAATGGCTCAAAGCTTAAGTTAATATGAAATGGAGGGGTATAAATTAACTATTCTAATGTCAAATGTGATCAAGGTTCGAGAAGCGTCCAGTGGGGCCACCAAAATCAATGCCATAAGGTTAATAATATTGGTTTTCCAAAAATAAAAGTCTTTATAAGGCAGTAATCACGAGATGCACTTTCTGTCACCGCTGTATATAATAAATATTCACACATTCACAACTTTATAAAGTTATCCACTAGTATTACTTTTACAGCTTCAAATTAAATTCCCATCCTCCCTTGGCACATGAACTTCATAAAATATGTAACGGAAAGCAAATGCGTACTCATCCACACTAGCTATAAATAGTAAATTCCACAACTTACAATATATATATATATGTTCCATCTTTCTACTTAATTTTTTACTGTATTAGTATAAAGTTTGTAATGGGAAAATTCTTAATGTTGGCATTTTTATCTTTTTTCTTGTTGACAAATAATAAGGCTTGGTCACAACAACAAGAGCCTCAAGTTCCTTGTTTATTCATCTTTGGGGACTCACTTGTTGACAATGGCAACAACAATGGGATACTTACTCTTGCTAGAGCCAATTACATGCCTTATGGCATTGACTTCCCACAAGGCGCCACTGGTCGTTTCACTAATGGTCGTACTTTTGTTGACATTTTAGGTACTTATATACTAAAACCCTATAAATATATATATATTTATAGTACTAAAACTGAGATTATTTTAATTTTTTTTAAAAAAAAATTGTATTACGCTAATTACTTTGAAATCATTGTGCATTGACACGTTATGATTAAATGTACGTAGCTCAACTTCTTGGCTTCCCCAATTATATTCCTCCCTATGCAAGACTTCGTGGTCGAGCGCTGTTGAGAGGAGCAAATTATGCATCAGGAGCAGCAGGAATTAGAGATGAAACGGGAAATAACTTGGTATATATACGTTTTTAAAAAAAAATATTAGATGTATTTGGTTGATATTGTTTTCTAATACTACGTTTTAATTAAGTTCGACTTTAACTTTTATAAATAACAAAGTAAAGAATATTTTTCTACACAGACAACAAAAATAATAAGGTATAATACATAAATGTGCTTTTAACTAGAATCGATGCCCTCCAATTGTGGCTGCACAAGTATATATACTTACACTTGTAGAAAGTTCAACAAGTAGACACATGCATCTTACGTGGTATATTACAAATCAATTTGAGTGTATCTCACGGTGAATTTCCACAAAGGAGACCACATTTATCTACTTGTTACTAATTAAGATGTTAAATGACAAGGTAAAAATTTCTTGTGTTGTCAATCCTTTGAAATGAATAGTCCATGGTGTAAATGCAGGGTGATCATATGCCAATGAACCAACAAGTAGGAAACTTTGGAAGAAGTGTTGAGGAACTGAGAAGATTATTCAGAGGAGATAACTCCACACTAAATGCATATTTGAGCAAGTGTATTTTGTACTCAGGATTGGGAAGCAATGACTACCTCAACAATTACTTCATGACTGATTATTACTCAACTCATTCACAGTACACCCCACAACAATATGCTTCTGCACTTCTTCAAGATTATTGCCAGCAATTATCGGTTAGTGATCAGTTCAACTAAACGCGAACAAGCTAGCACTTGACCTTTTAAGTCATCATTTCATTTTTATGTGTCAGGAATTATACAAGTTAGGAGGTCGGAAAGTAATCGTGACAGCAATAGGGCAAATAGGATGCATACCGT
Organism: Solanum chiquidenum; assembly: GCA_029582725.1. NCBI lineage: Eukaryota > Viridiplantae > Streptophyta > Magnoliopsida > Solanales > Solanaceae > Solanum > Solanum chiquidenum. Next base: position 42,466 of record JAJOOS010014165.1, read on the forward strand.
ATCAGCTAGCAAGATATGATGGCAATGGAAGCAGATGTAATGAAGAGATCAACGATGCTATTCAACTCTATAATTCAGGACTTAAAAGGCTCGTTATTCATTTCAATAAGGTTTTTCCTGGAGCAAAGTTCGTGTTCTTGGATTCATTTGAAAGCAGTAAAGATCTTGTTCTCAATGCAAAAACTTATGGTAAATATATACATATATATATATATATATATTCTCTATTTCAATCTTTGAATTATTTAAACATGAAAAATAAAAGTAATTATATATAACTGTTGAATATAGGATTTGAAGTGGTGGATAAGGGTTGTTGTGGAGTGGGAAGGAACAATGGACAGATAACATGTCTCCCTCTTCAACAGCCATGTGAAGATCGTTCCAAATATATATTTTGGGATGCTTTTCATCCCACTGAAGTAGCAAATATTCTGTTGGCAAAGAAATCATACAGCTCCAAGTCAAAAACATTTAATTATCCAATAAATATACAACAATTGGTTAGGCTCTAAGGTGTACGTACAATTGTGTAATGCTTATTAGCTTCATTGCTTCTTCTTTATTTCTTTGTTTTTCTCTAAGAATTGTTTTTCATATTGAATTTCAATTTGTGAAGGCCATTTACTTAAACATACCCTCTTAAAATGTGTTGTTTATGAATCAAGTGTTCCTAGTATTTAAGAGTTTTACTTTGAAAAATATCTAGCCTACCATAATATATATTGCACTCATGCAGTCATATTTTCATATTACACTGACATAGTTGACAATATTATATGATACTCCTTCCCTCCGATCATATTTACTTGTCCACTATGTTATTTTGAGATGTCTAACAATACTTTTACAGTTTATAAAACTAATAAATAATTTATCATTTTGTATCTATTTTACCTTTGCTATTAAATATTAATCGCTCCATCCCATTTTATGTGGCACCATTTCACTTGGCATGATGTTTAAGAAAAAAAGAAAGACTTTTGAAATTTGTGCTCTAAAACAATCATTAGATGTTTGTATGGTTGAGATTCATTTCATTAAGGGTCAAAAAAGAATTTTACAGTGAAATTATTTCTAACTATAGTAAGGTGAATTGTTTTTAGGATGGACTAAAAAGAAAAGGGTGCCACATAAAATGAGACATATTGAGTATTCATCTTTACTTGTCCACTATACTATATATTTTGAGATGTCCAACAATATTTTTCTAGTTTAAAAAACCAATGAATAATTTATCATTTTTGTATCTATTTTACCTTTGCTATTAAATACTACTCGCTCTGTCCCATTTTATGTCGTACCATTTGAGTACTTGGCATGGTGTTTAAGAAAAAAAGAAAGACTTTTGAAACTATTGCTCTAAAATAATCCTTAGATATTTGTGTGGTTGAAATTCATTTCATTAAGGGTAAAAAGGGAATTTTAAAGTGAAATTGTTTCTATAGTAAGGTAACATTCTTTTTAGGACGAACTAAAAAGGAAAGGGTGCCATATAAAATGGGACAGAGGGAGTATTCATCTTTCAATGTTTAGATGACATATATTTAATAGGGGTGATTTGGTAAAATTACCCCTATCATTTACTGCTTCTTAATGTAACGACCCGAGAGCACCCCCTAGTCGTTACCGGCGTATTCGACCTCGAAAAGGTCTTATACAAGCCCTTAGCATTCATCATGGCATATATCATAGAATAAAATCATGAAAAAATTTAAAAACTTTTACTATGGAAGTTCAACTTCACTTCATATACGAAGAATAAAATCTAACTTCATCACAATGTACCATCTAGACATAGAAGTATCGAAAATGGGACTTAGCCCTTACATCAATAAGAAGTCTTGAAATAGAAAAGTACAACA